>CAJDSM010000881.1:17675-44345 GCA_903981925.1 Ostrea lurida | reverse complement strand
AATATGAATTTGCTCGACGCATGAGCTGTATGTTTTCTGAAAGGAGAACCACCTAAATATGAGAATATTTTCATAGAAAATGGCATTTTTGCAATTTTTTGCAAACTTCAAACTCTCGTCATATGACACATTAAATCATTTTACTGATCAAACTGAGCGGATATTTGGATTGCTAATATATTCCTTATTTGATTGCAAGGGTTTGAGCTCCAAGTGAAATTATAAATATTTTGGGCCAGTTGACTTTAGAAACTGTACCTACTTCTTTAAAAGAAAAATTGTTCGTCATCCATAATTATTCGTTTTACCTTTTTTACTTTTTTCTTGAGTAATGGAGATTCTAAGTGTATTCAAGTGAAGGTTAATGACCCCTCCAAGGAGAGATAATAAAAAATAGTGAAAATAAGCTGAATGTATAAAAGACCTTTATTTCTCAAGAACTAGTGAACTGGAAGAGCCAAGCATCCTCATTTATTGCAGATTTAAGTTAGATAGATCATGACCCCAAGACCAGGGTCAAACCACAAGAGGGGTTTCAGGTGTTACATAGGAATAAAAATAAAAATTCTTAGATGAAATAATTAGAGTGGCATTTGTCAGATTGACATGCAAGCATTGTGTATTTATTTTTTTTAGAGATAAGTTTGTTTACATTGTGAACCTGGGGAAGATTTACAAATAGGATGATATTGGAAAATTCCTTGGATACTATTCTTCAGAACCAAAAGTGTACTATTTGTAAAATTTTATGTAATCTTTGTCATATAGAGTAGAGATTTGTTCACATTGTAATCCTTGGGGCCAGGGTGGCACCAAAATGAGGCTTTGAATGTTTACATAATAGGAATAATTCATTTCAGTATTCTCTTCTGAAAAATCACAAGAGCACAATTTTCTGAAGTTTGAATTTGTATTCTTTTGTAGAGTTCCAAGTGAAAATTTTAAAGTATGTGATGTCAAACAGTGTGTAGGTAAGATGAGCTATATATACATTTAGAGTGATGTTGGTGTTCATTGATAATACTGGTAGTAGTTTTTAGGTCACTCAAGTAATTTCTCAGATTTTTGTCTTCCATCATCAAAACTAGAGACAGTATTGCTGAAGCGATGCATTCATTGCGTCTGTTTTTCATTTCACCATGCAGTAGGTAGTGTTGTGTACTGTAATTGGAGGAGAGGGGGCACATTAAATTTTATAACAAACATCTCTTGTTCATTTTGTAATAAATTTTGATATGTTAAGTGTTCTTTAGAAACTCTTTTCTTAAAAGACAGTTGTGTGGACTGCTAGTATTAAGTAATTGCACACATATATATGCTCAGACTGGTTGTTTTTGTTGTTGTTTTTTTGATAATTGTGTATGTTTTGACACTAACAATCCAAGCATATCGGTAATGCTACTTCTTTACCTGGTAATTGATCAAAAGATGAAAAAGGTAAAATCTGACAGACGTGATTTATGCACAGTATATTTATATGGAAGATCAGATTAAAAGTAAGCAGTTTTTGTTCTGATATGGCAGTAATAGGTGCTAGATAAAATCATGTGTAAATGTTTAATAACCATTGGGGTTAAGAAGTGGCAATAGTTAGGTGGTACATATTAGTACTACCAAATTATTGACTATGAAGAATTTAGCTAGCTTATCAGTTGTTGAGAAATATGTAACAAAAACCAAGGAGAGATTTAAATTATTAAGTCTCCCAAACAAAGTTCTTATAATTCTTCCGCTTCTTCCACTGCTTTCTCGTGTTGATGAAAGTCTGAGATATTCTAGGATATGATAGGTCAATGTATGTAAATATGCAGAAATGTTTTTGTTTTCAGATTGAAGGGGGTTAGGGTACATTCTGGGGGAATCAAATGCAGGTGGAGTTTAACAGAGAGCATTATGGGGAAAAAATAAATTCCAAAATTCAACAGATGTAACTTGATAATATGATAGAGTCATGAGTGTTCAGAAATGAGAAGGGATGATGGGGCCTACAAATTAGTGTCACGGTCAAGTGACTCCAGTGACTTGAACATAAAAGCTGGTATAACTTTAAAAAAGGGAGTTGATAGAGACATGGATCTTCAGAAATGATAAGAAGGTATAACAGGGATATATAAACTTGTATCAAGATCAAATGACTTCAGTGACCTTGACCTCTGACCTTGGAAAAGAAAATTGTTATTACTTCAGAACCAGGTCTGATAGAGATATGAGACCTTCAGAAAGTATAACTTTAGAAAGAGAATTGATAGAGATATGAGATTTGACGCTGATTGATATAACTTATATGATTATAGAACTGGGACTGATAAAGAAATGGGATCATTAGATGTTGGATGTCATTATGTAATGTTATAAGGTGTTTTGTTATTGACAGAAAGTAGGCGGATGTTGGATGTCATTATGTTAATGTTATAAGGTTGTTTGTTTATTGACAGAAAGTAGGCGATGTTGGATGTCATTATGTAATGTTATAAGGTTGTTTGTTTATTGGACAAGGGGTAAGGCGGATGTTTGGATGTCATTATGTAATGTTATAAGTTGTTTGTTTATTGACAGGGAGCAGCGGATGTTGGATGTCATTTATGTTATGTGTTATTGACAGGGAGCAGGCGGATTTGGATGTCATTATGATATGTTATAAGGTTGTTTGTTTATTGACAGGGAGCAGGCGGATGTTGGATGTCATTATGTAATGTTATAAGGTTGTGTTGTTTATTGACAGGGAGGCAGAGCGGAATGTTGGATGTCATTATGTTATGTGTTTATTGACAGGAGAGCAGGATGTTGGATTATGTCATTATGTTAGTGTTATTAGACAGGAAGCGAGTATTGTCATATGTAATGTATAAGGTTGTTGTTTATTGACAGGAGAGTGCGGATGTGTTGATGTCATATGTTATGTGTTTATTGACAGGGAAGTATGTCATTATGTCATTTATAAGGTGTATGTTTTATTGACAGGGAGCAGGCGGATGTTGGATGTTCATTATGTAATGTTAAGGTTGTTTGTTTATTGACAGGGAGTAGGCGGATATTGGAATTCATTATGTTATGTTATAAGGTTGTTTGTTTATTGACAGGGAGTAGGCGGATATTTGGATGTCATTATGTAATGTTATAAGGTTGTTTGTTTATTGACAGGGAGTAGGCGGATGTTGGATGTCATTATGTAAATGTTTATAATCAGGTTTGTTTGTTTAATTGACAGGGAGCAGGCGGATGTTGGATGTGATGGATGTCAACACTCAGAAAGGGATGGAGATGTCAATGCGGGAATGGGTCCAGTATTACGAAAATCCAGAAAGACAAAAGCTTCTGAATGTCATCAGCCTGGAGTTCAGCCACACCAAACTGGAAAACTACGTGGAATCACCCAGCTTTGTAGGGGATAACTCAGTTCTTTGTCTATCCATATCTCTTCTGTTTGTGTCATTTTAAAGTACCTTGTAGGTCAGATAGAAACACTTCTTGTAAGGATATGATCATCAAACTGGGTACACATGTTCCCAATGGTGAGAGGAAGATAGTCATAAATCTAAGGTCAAGGTCAAACTTGAAGAAAATGGGCTGATAGAAAAAAAAATAGTTCTGATAGTGCTAGAACATGTGTCAATGGACAAGAACAAATCTCCACTAGTAATTTTATAGGCACAAAACGAAAAATGAATACTTACTAATAAGGTTAGGATACTCAAACCTGATAATATAATCCATACAGTTTTACAATTTTCAGAAAAGAATAAATCAGCACATGCAATTTAATAAATGTTATTTTTAATGTTTTGAAAAAATATAATGTTATCCTATGTCAGCAACTTGATAGCATTAAAACATCCAATCTGATGGATGTACTAATTGTAATGCAAACTCCAGTGACCCCAACAAGAATAAGGATATAATTCATCAATAAAGATTAAAATCTCTATCAGCTTAACTATGCTCTGAATAAGTCGTGAAAACATTTCTTGGTCTGATCATCATATTTTTAAAACAGGATGTATTGGTTATTTATTATAATAATGTATTTAAATTAGTATCAAATTTATTAATGAATACTGATGTTGATTTGACATTTAGCAATAAATTGCAGGCATCATGGACCTACCTGTTACGATTTTTAATTTTTTTTGGCAACGATCATTATATATATTACACTAGACTTGTATTTTAATTGACTTTTTTCCATTTATAATTGGCACATCAAATTTTGAAAGAATGTAGTCTTTAAGATAACCATACCATGTTATTCTCAACAAATGAACTCAGAAAGCTATTGATCACAGACTGAAAAAGGGTGCAATAAAACACTTTATTTTTTAGCTCACCTGAGCTGAAAGCTCAAGTGAGCTATTGTGATCACCCATTGTCTGTCTGTTAACTTTTCACATTTTTGACTTCTTCTCCAGAACCACTGCTGACTGGGCAAATTTCAACCAAACATGGTACAAATCATCCTTGAGTAAAAGGAATTAAAGTTTGTGCTAATAAATGGGTATGCCCCATCAAACGGGAGATGTTCCCAGTAATCAAACAATGTGGAAATAGGGTGGAGTCTATTAAAAACCTTCTCTAGAACCACTGGACCAGAAAAGCTGAAATTTACATGAGAGCTTCCTGACATAGTGCAGATTCAAATTTGTTGAAATCATGGCCCTCAGGAGTAGGATGGGGCCACAATAGGGGATCAAAGTTTTACATGCAACATATAGGAAACTACTTCAAGTCGAATGACACCAAAAAAAAAAGAAGTAGAAATATCAATGCATATTACAAATAAAAATATTTATTTCTATATCAGTATAATAAAACTATTGATCACTTGTCATCAGGTCAACATGAATAAATGTGGACCTGGTCTCAGGTTCTTATATTTCCATGTTGACTTAATGCTGGCGATTAATTGCATATTATTATGTCTCCCCCCACTTTGGTGGGGAGACATTGTTTTTGGCCTGTCCGTCTGTCTGTCTGTCCGTCACAAAGTTTGTCAGTGCAACTCCTCTGAAACTACTGATCCGAATTCTAAAATACAATATTACATGTACTTGATATGTAGCAAGGACATCATATATAGTTGTGCATATTACCAGGGAATTTTGATCCTCTTATTTTTGTGGGAATTATGCCCGTTTGAACTGTCGCAACTCCTCTGAAACTACTGATCCGAATTCTAAAATACAATATTACATGTACTTGATATGTAGCAAGGACATCATATATAGTTGTGCATATTACCAGGTAATTTTTTTCCTCTTATTTTTGTGGCAATTATGTCCGTTTGAACTTAGAAATTTGCCAAATATCCTCAACACAACCCCTTTGAAACTACTCAACTGACAGCACAGGGGAGACATATGTTTTTGCCTCCAAAAACAAACTTTAATTATATCATGAAATCACTAATACAGAAGTGTTTATTTCATAAGGATTTGTTATTCACAAAACTAATTCTTCCTATATCAGGTGAGACAGATAGACTGGGTGGACACAGTGTGGCCAAGGCATTTAAAGGAATGTCAGACGGAGTCGACCAATATCATAGAGAAAATGAAATATCCCAAAGTACAGAAGTAAGATCTATTTTATAAAACGCTTAGTCATTTAACCTACTAGGATGTGTATTGAATTTGTATCTGATTGAACCGTGTCAAATTATCTACCTGTCTGTTACCAGTAAACTTTTCATATCTTTGACTTCTTACCAGTAATATAATCATAGAACCAATTTTATCAAAACTTGGCAAAAAGAATTATTTAGTGCAGAAGTTTTCAAGTTTTGTAATATTTTGTAGGGATATATATTTGACAGAGAGGTTGATCATATCCAGATAGTGTGTGATAACCTTGAATTTAGGTTCATTTGCCAAGGTCAAGGTCATTGATAGAAATGTTTAATTCTAGTAGATATTGTAGATTCCTTCAAATATAATCGAATGAATCTTCAATTCTTTTTATCAGTTATTTGTAATTGGTGCATCTAAATTCTTATAAAGATTCTGAGATTGAAGACATTGTACATTATGTTAGTACATGTATGATATGACCGCTGTACATTATGGTAGTATATGACCGCTGTTTTACAGGTACTGTCTGATGAGTGTACAGGGATGTTACACCGATTTCCACATTGACTTTGGCGGTACCTCGGTGTGGTACCACATTCTGCATGGAGAGAAAGTCTTCTGGCTGATCCCTCCCACAGAGAAGAATTTTGACATCTACACCAACTGGGTGTTATCAGGAAAACAAGGAGACATATTTTTAGCAGACCATGTTGAGGGCTGTCAAAGAATTGAGCTTTGTCAGGGATATACTTTTATAATACCATCAGGTAATAGCATACAGATCTGTCACAGGTGTTCCCCAGAGGCAGTGTTACTTAAGGAATGAAGCTAATTTTGACTTAGATTATACAATATAATCTAACTTGGTGCAGTTTACGCTTTATAATCCGCGAACGTTCGCGGATTATTTTAAGCGTAAACTGCATCAAGTTAGATTATATCGTATAACCTAGGTCAAAATTAGCTTCATTCCTTATAGTTTTATTCGTAAAATTGTATTAAAACATTATTTGATGAATAACTTGTGAGATAATTAGGATTTTTCATGAGGCGGACGAATTTTGCCGTAGCAACAAAGTAAATACACAAATGCATTGTGATGTCATTCTAGGACGTCATAAAGAGCAAGTTAGATTATACAAAATAATTGATGTTACTCAATCTTGTTTCAGCCAATCAAATTGCTTGTAACAAGTAAATTGGGAAGTTTCTAGTATGCCGGTCCCCAGTAGCACGCGACTGTGTGTGAACAGTTATCCCCTTGCCGTTGCTAAGCGGAATGTAAACACACCGCCATTGCATTTTGCCTGTGGATGCTGAGCTGTGAAACTCGTCAATGTTTCGTGTAGGCCTAATAAAAATCGAAAAGCCCAGCGGCATTTGAGCGTAATTAAGTGGGGGCTTAACCATGTTAAAGTTAAAATAAACAGAAGGCTCAGTATCTGCTTCTTGAAGTTCGTGTATGGTGATTTGGAATAAGACAGTGATTATAAGCGGGGTCTTGGGAGCAGCGTCTGGCAAGTCAAGCTGAATAAGGCATACGAATTAAATATATAAATATGAAAATATTTTTAATAATAGTGCAGTACTAGGCCTAGTGATGTTGGGACAGCGCACATTTCGAAGTATCCGTGAGCCACTCCATGTCGATAATTACAATTTTTTGTAGAAAAAATTCCCAAATGTTGTAGGCCTATATATAGGCTAAAATATTCATCGTAAAATAAGAAGAATCCGCGCTTTTTCTCAATCTCAAGTGAATTACAGTTTACTTACATGAACTTCAGTGACGTGGATAATCAGGAGAATGACGTAAAACAACACACACGTGACTATTTCGTAAGCAACGGATTCGATCTATTTTGGAACATAAACAGTACGTCTTTTTGCTTTCTGTTTCTTTTTAATTTAAAAAACCGTTTTTTAAAAAAAAAAACCAGTTTTTTAAACCTCACTTTGCTCAAGGAGTTCAATTTTGGGCTTAATTTTGCGATTTTTTGCCGTTTTAACAATTTAATCAATCGCTCACGCGCTCGTATATATAAGGTAAACCACCTTTGGCGGCACTTATTTTAGCGCCATATTTTGGGGACCGGTATACTAGAAGTGTTCCGTAAAATTAAATTATAATAATATAGTACTGTTACATTTTGCGTGTACTATGCCAAAATAGTTGTCAGGGTTTTGGCGCATAGTACACAAGCCGAAGGGATGTCCGAATTTATAAAGAAGTCTAAAATTGTTTGTTTAATGGTAGTTTGTTTGACATGACAGT
The DNA here is from genome assembly GCA_903981925.1 of Ostrea lurida. Taxonomy (NCBI): domain Eukaryota; kingdom Metazoa; phylum Mollusca; class Bivalvia; order Ostreida; family Ostreidae; genus Ostrea; species Ostrea lurida. The sequence goes on along the minus strand of CAJDSM010000881.1, from coordinate 36,506 downwards.
TTTGTTTTATTCAGTGCTTTATGTAAATGTGCATCAACTTTCTTACAAGGTTGGATCCATGCAGTGTACACACCTAAGGATTCTCTGGTTTTTGGTGGAAATTTTTTGCACAGTTACAATATAGAAAATCAACTTAGAGCGTCAGAAGTAGAGGACAAAACACGTGTAAGTATCCAAAACAGGCAACAAAACACGATCCAATTGCTTTCTATCTATAAAAGCAAAACGCAAAGAATAAAAGCCAGTGGCCTGTTCAGTAATACAATCTGTTTTTGTTGTTTTTAAAAACCATTAACATTTTCAACTTGTTATAATATACTACTGTTCAAAATTTTTTACCTAAATGGACATGAGTATTGGTTACAGTTGCCTTATTGCTAGGGTACTTACTGCTTGACCAGGAGTCAGGGGTTTTATTCTCAATCCTTGCATCATGTAAAATCAAGGATGCTCAATAGGGAGTAACTGCTTTTGTCAGATGCCAGGTTATAGTGCAATAGATAGACAGAAATTAAAACCCCTGTCCATAGACTTAACGTGAAAAAAAATAAGACTTAGCATAAAAAAAGGTGTTGCTTTTTGCCAGATGGTTTGTCATCACCCTGAGCCAAAATTTTTTGGCCAAGTTCAAGCTTACTAGTTGAAAAAAAAGACTTGCAAAGTTTTGTCAGAGCCAATAGAATTATCTGTTGTGCACAAAGGTTAACAAAAGCATGGCACTAGCCTTGAGATGTGCCATGGCCCTGAATCAAGCAAGGTCATTATGTATGTTTTATGACTTTCAATCAAAACCACACACAACTGGTTACAGTTACCTGAAGTAGAATCTTGAGTCTGGTCCGACGTCATGTATTGCAGGTATTGTATAAGTTTGTATGAATGTTGCATTTAAATACAGTCGAGCCTTGTTATCTCGAACTCAATGGGACCAAGGAAAGAGTTCGAGATATCCATGGATTCGAGATATCGAGGGTGAAAATACTCAGAAAATAGGTGACTGGGACCTCCAAATCAGTTCGACATAACCTTGGTATTCGAGATTTCAGAGTTCGAGATACTGAAGTTCAACTGTATGTTGTATTTTGAATATTGGTGTGTTGGTGATCATGCCAAGATAAGTCTACTTTCACATGTCTTAGGAACACACTTTGATGTATGATTTATTATTTGATTTGTAGGTCCCACAGAAGTTTCGATATCCATTCTTTACAGAGATAGCATGGTATGTTTTGGCAAGATATGTGTCCTGTGTTACTGGAAAACAATGTGTGGAGATTCCGCCAGAGGATAAAGAAATCGAGCACAAAAGAGAGTTGTCTCCCTTTCTACAAGATGAGTGTTCACAGGATACAGACTACACTGTTCACTCACAAGGCTCAGTGACCCCAAAACTCTCCAAAAGTGTTACCATAGAATTAACACGAATAGACCAGTCGCCCCCAAAATATAGGTCAGTGAGTGATGAGGAAAATGTCACGCCTCAGCGCATGAGGTCACCTTGTAAGTCGTCGTCTGATAGCTGCAGTTCAGCGGACACTGAAATATACGTCAAGGCGGAGGAAATTCTGGGAAAATTGTCCAACAGTGAACAGCAAGACAAACAAATGGCTGCCGAACACCCCGGCTATAGAAAAATCAAATCGAACGATCCCGAATACAAAATGCTTCATAGTCCTTCGCTCAGTGCCAACAAGAAGGAAAACAAGATTGTTTACTTGACAAAATGGGAATTGAAAGGACTGTATCAATTGATAAATTGGATTGAAGAACATCCTGCTGCCAAAAAAGGATATCCAAAAGACATACTGAATCCTGATATGTTGTTAAGTGATGCCAAGGTATGTTTTGAAATGTACCGAAGTAAACAATTCAAAATGTCAAAAAAAAGCTACAGCTGTTTTACCTCTGACATTATTGCTTTATGACTAAATGGAAAATTAGTAAACTTGTATTTCGCATAATGTTTGCTCATGACTGGGCACTGTGTCATGATTCTGAATCCATTTGTTTCGACAAGATGAGTTAAAAAAAAATGTAGCAAGGAAAAATTTAAATCGTCATCCTCATTTTGATCACATGAAAACCATGAAGTGAGGGTCTCATCATTGCATGACTTCTACACTATTTGAACATTCCTGTTTGATTTAAACAGAAAATGATTTTACATGTGTGATTTCAGCGTCTGTTTTGTTTGTTTACAGCAAATGCTCGAAAATCATGCCAATGATGATCAAACCCTGGCATGTAATGGAGAACCAATTCTATTCTGGCCAGCTTCCAAAAAGGTATGGCATTCATATTTATTGTTTAGAGCCACCAACTTTGGTGAAGCTCCACAAATTTAGACCTATACAGGGTGCACTGAGCCATTTATCACAGAGAATTCTTTTGTGTGTTGCCACTGCTCACTGTAGCATATGAACTCTAAATTTAGCTCAAATAAAACTTCAATGAGATTTTTCTGCTCAAAATTTCTTTTTAAACATTTGTATGTCTGGTGTATGTAAACTAGTCGCATTTTTAACTTCTCAAGAAGTGCAGGGCCACATTTAACCACATGAGCAGAAAGCATCCTCCGTCCACGCTCTCTTCAAAGGGGAGATAATTACTGTAACAAAATATTTGAAATAAGATTGGTTGCCTAAGAGTAAAGAACTATGTGAATTTAATTAGTTACCTTGCACAAGTAGTATAGATTCAGAACTCGGGATTTTTTTTCAAGGAATCCCACTTTTTTGCAGAGATTTCATTCTGACAATAATTTATTTTAAACAGATAAACAAATTGTTTTTCATTTCAAGTTAAAATTTGGGAAAATATATTAAAGGTTATTTACCTTACCTGGTCCTATCTTGTTTTATTTTCAGCCCGCCAAACCTAAAGTGTACAACAAAACCGGAGCAGGGCACATCAAGTTAGTGAAATCTCAGCAAGCCAAAGGTAGTCCTCCTACGTGTATCAGACGGCGGAGAACTCGCTGTAAAAAGTGTGAACCGTGCACAAGAACAGACTGTGGAGAATGTAACTTCTGTAAGGATATGAAGAAACATGGTGGACCAGGCCGAATGAAACAGTCTTGCAAGAGTAGACAGTGTTTAGCAGTAAGTGTATTTGAAAATGTAGTGAAATAATAGAGATTTTACAATTCATCAGATGTCATCAGCTCCCCTGAGTTGAAAGATCAAGAGAGCTTTTTACTCTCTGGTAAGTTTGTAAGCTTTCACACTTCTCGAGAACTACTGGGCCAATACCAACCAAACTTTTCAAAATATCATTTGGGATTTAATTCATCCAGATGCATCTGCTATTGAACTATATCTGTTTTTCTCACAACAGTATCAATATAATGATTTCATGTGAACAAAAGTGTAGTTAATTAATTGACACCCTCATCATTCTGATTTGCATAGAAGTCAGAACAAGTGTATTTTGCACAAATGAATGAATTTTATTTTGTGTGGTTATTGTTTTTAGCCTGTTATACCTAATGCAGCCATTTGTATGATCTGCGGAAAAGATGATCGAGTAAAATCTGCCGATCATCCTGACGAAATGATCACCACCTTAATGGAGTGCTGCATTTGCTGGGAAATAAATCATGCAGATTGTCTGCGAAAAAAGCATGAAAACTTGGAGAGTGAAGGAGTTGTGAATGAGGATTTGCCAAACAGCTGGGAGTGTCCAAAATGTTGTCAATTCGGCAAGCAGGGTCTGCTCAAGGTACGGTACTTGTGTTACACCCACTCATAATGGGTTTTCTGTGTCTTAAATTTCTGACCAAAGTTCATCACACTATAATGTCAATGAAAGCATCTTAATGCTACAGTCACTTGAATTCCATGGCTATAAGTTTTTTCCATTTTGAATTTGTCATAGTAACAGACATCCATAATAAGCCAGCAGTTTGCAGCAGGTTTAAATTCTAAGACACTTTTGATGCCTTTAAATTGAAAATCTAAAGTGATATTTGTCAACAGAAAATTATTTGACTTGGACATTATTTTTAGAACATCGCAATTTACAGCTTGTGCTAATACATGTAACTAGCTGTAGTGGTCACAAACCATGGACCTTCTACTGAATCAATTTACAGCTTGTGCTAATACATGTAACTAGCTGTAGTGGTCACAAACCATGGACCTTCGTACTGAATCAACAGAATGTTTATTATCTCATTCTATGATACAAAAAAACTTACTCTCTTCTGAGAGAGAGAGAGGGGGGGGGGATTCTTTCTACAGAAATGCATAACACATCTGGATTAATCTGTTCTGATTTTCCACAAAAACTGGGCTCAGACCGCATTATAATTTATTCTTTACTCATTCATATATAGCATTCATATATATTTTATTCTTATCGCAAGGAGATGCTTTTGTTAAAATCACAACAATAAACTTGCTTGACACTTTGATTTGTATTAAAAATCTTTAATTTGAATATTACTTTTTTATATGGATTCAAATTCAAATCTCTTTTAAGCATTAGGCAGCTATGTTGAGCATTATGGTTGAAGGGCCTTTCATTTATTATTTCATTATATCATTGAAGGGTAAGTTATCACGGATTAAAAAGGAGGATAGTTTATACAGCCCAAGACCTGGGAGCCCAGCATCTTCTTACGATTCTACAACCGAGGTCAAATCGGAGTCTGAGGCAGAGGGGAAACGGGTCGTAATGAAAAAGGAAAAAAAATATTTTGTAAGTTTTGTGTTCCATGACAGCGGTAGACCTACAGATGAAATGCCTTGTAACAATTTAAAGTCCAGTCAGTAATAGCTCTACTGGTAGCAGACAACAAGAGTTTATAATGAATTGGTAAATGTAAGCTATCTGTTGTCTGTATGTCCATCTATTTGTAAAAAAAATGTTTCATCTTACCGTTGTCATCAGAGTTTTATGAAATATTGCAGAACGGAGTACAACTTATGGATATTCTATTATGTGCATTGATTTTTACTTATCATTGAATAGTTATAAAATTATTAAAGGGGCATGGACACATTCTGAGCTAAAAATGTTCAAATTTTAGATTTCCATTTTTAGCTCACCTGAGCCGAAGGCTCAAGTGAGCTATTCTGATCACCTTTTGTCCGTCGTCTGTCTGTCTGTCTGTCCGTCTGTCTGTGTCTGTCTGTTAACTTTTCACATTTTCGACTTCTTCTCAAGAACCGCTGGGCCAAATTCAACCAAACTTGGTACAAATTATCCTGGGTAAGGGGATTCAAGTTTGTTCAAATGAAGGACCAGCCCCTCAAAGGGGAGATAATCACGAAAATGCAAAAATCTCTTCTCAAGAACCACTGGCCAGAAAAGCTGAAATTATAGGAAAGCTCCCTGATATAGTGGAGATTCAAGTTTGTTCAAATCATGACCCTGGGGTACGATGGGGCCACAATAGGGGATCAAAATTTGACATGTGATTATATAGGAAAAACTTTAAAATCTTCTCAAGAACACTGGCCAGGAAAGCTGAAATTTATATGAGAACTTTCTAATATAGAGAGATTCAAGTTTGTTCAAATCATGACCCCCGGGGGTACAATGGGCCCCAATAAGGGATCAAAGTTTTACATATGATTATATAGGGAAATCTTTAAAAATATTCTTCTCAAGAACCACTGGCCAGGAAAGCTGAAGTTTATATGGAAGCTTCTGATATAAAGAGATCAGCCATGCGTGCAGCAACCAGCTCCTGGAGGGGGTCCACTGATGTGGGCATTGCCCAATACTGCACGTTATCAAATACCGATGAGATGATGATGATGATAATTTGTTCAAATCAGACCCGGGGTACAGGGGCCCAATAGGGATCAAGTTTACATGATTATATAGGATGGAGAATGACCTGAATACTGCTAAAACAATTTATACTATATAATCAAGTTGTTCAATCATGACCCCGGGTACGATGGCCCCAATAGGATCCAAGTTTACATATGATATATAGGGGAAATCTTTAAAAAATTTCTTCTCAAGAACCACTGGACCAGGAAAGCTGAAATTTTATGAAAGCTTCCTGATATAGTGGAAATTCAAGTTTGTTCAAATCATGACTCCCAGGGGTATGGTGGGGCCACAATAGGGGATCAAAGTTTTACATTTGAATATATATTAAAAATTGTCTTCTCAAGACCAAAAGACAACATTTACCTTAAAGCCTCCTGATATAGAGTAGAATCAAATTTGATCAGATCATAACCTCCCGGGGGTAGGGCAAGGCCACAACAGGGGATCAAAGTTTTGCAAAAAATGTTCTTCTCCAGAACCACTGGTCAGTTTTAAGGAAACTTGAAAATTCTTTTCTAAATCACCGCTGCTGAGCCAGGGCCAAAGTCACTCAGGTGAGCGATGTGCCATGGGCCTCTTGTTAATGTTTACAATGCTCACTTGGTATTTCTAATGGTCAGCAAAAATTTGAACGTCATTTGTGAGTTACAAGAGAGATACAGCACTTACAATTCTTCACAATGTAAACAAGGCTCGAGCCTTGTTTATGTTTATATAAAGATTGCTTCCCAGAAAATACCATGTTTAAAACAAAATTAGATGTGAGAATCACTAGGAACTGTTTAATTGTGTTTAAGAGTGAACTTGTAATATGAAAAAATCTGCTTTAAATGGAACGTACATGTAGGTAAACAAAAACATGACTCAAGCTTTGTTTACATAGTGATGAATTGTAAGTGCTGTATCTCAATTGTACCTCAACAAATGACGTTCAAATTTTTGCAGCCATTAGAAATACCCTAAGTGAGCATTGTAAACATTAAAAATGGAAATCTAAAATTTGAACATTTTTAGCTCAGAACGTGTCCATGCTCCTTTAAAGGGGCGCAGACATGTTTTAAGCTAAAGTATATGATACTCAAGTGACTGTTGAAGTCCATGAGCCGATACAGAAATCAGAAAGATATGTAGACACTCTTCATTAAATAAATGTAATTTGAAAGGTCAAATTGTCACTTATTATCCTTTTTGGATCATTTCATTGTCTACAAAAATTCTTTGTGTCAGTTAGTATGAAAACATTTCTTATGTATGAATTTTCATACTAGGTATGAAAAAGGATGGTATCTTGTTGTTTTCAAAACATTTGCCCTTATAATTCATTTTTATTTTTTCCCTATTTTTATTTTTTCAGCTGAGACAAAATTTCATGTTATTCCCCTCCTCAATATATTTTGATAATGCTGTTGGTGAGATGATCCTCCATTGAATTTCAGTAAATTTGTATAAACATGTATTTCAATAGGATATGGATGATGATGAGGACTCCTTGACAGAAACAGAAAATGCTGATGCCAGTGTCAGATCACGGATTAGTCAGGTCACCGAGGCAACACCGAAAACTTCACCCAGCCTGAGCAAGAAAAGCAAGAAGTCTGCCAAAAAACTGTCATCTGAAATCAAGTTATTGCCCAAAAAATTTGGGGTTAAGAGGAAACCAGGAAAAGCAATAGCTTCTCAATATCTGACAAAAAAGGTTTGTAAGATTGGGTTAAATTTGATATTTTCATACCTCAAAATGCAATTACAGTTGAACTTTGGTATCTCGAAAACTGATATCTTGAATACCTTGGCTATGTCAAAGTGATTCGGAAGTCCCAGCCACCTATTTTTTAAGTATTTTTACCCTCAATATCTCGTATCCATGGATATCTCAAAAGTTTTTTCTTGGTCCCATTGAGCTCAAGATCATGAGGTTCGACTGTACTTTCTGTTCATGCACTTTATCTAGCAAGAAAAGTTTGTAAGCGATATATTCTCATACTTAAAATGCTACTGCTTGCTGATTTCATGGTATTGTAACTTGTATTTGTTGAATGCCATGCATGAGTAAAATCTGTGATAGTATTTGATTTGGTAATTGACTGATGCCCATCCGCTATGATTTGGTAATTGACTGATGTCCATCTTCTATGATTTGGTAATTGACTGATGCCCATCCTCTATGATTTGGTAATTGACAGATGTCCATCCTCTATGATTTGGTAATTGACAGATGTCCATCCTCTATGATTTGGTAATTGACAGATGTCCATCCTCTATGATTTGGTAATTGACAGATGTCCATCCTCTATGATTTGGTAATTGACTGATGCCCATCCTCTATGCATTGCCTGCCTATTTGAGATTCCTTATAAGAGGATTTCATAGATATTTGGTAGCTCAGAATAGTGATGCTGCCATCACTAGATGCTCATAGTATGTTTTAGCAAAATTATTCCCCCCCCCCCACTTTGGTGGGGAGACATATTGTTTTTGGCCCGTCCATCCGTCTGTCTGTCCATGTGTCCGTCACAAAGGTTGTCAGCGCAACTCCTCTGAAACTACTGATCCGATTTTGAAGAAACTTGATATGTAGCAAGGACATCATATGTAGTTGTGCATATTACCAGGAAATTTTGATCCTCTAACTTTTGTGGGAATTATGGTCGTTTGAACTTAGAAATTTACCTTAAATCCTCATGAATAACCTTGTCAGCGCAACTCCTCTGAAACTACTGATCTGATTTTTAGGAAACTTGATTTGTAGCAAGGACATCATATGTAGTTGTGTTGTATTGTGCATATTATTAGGAAAATTTTGATTCCCCAATTTTTGTGGATGTTAGACTTAGAAATTTGCCAAAAATCCTCACACAACTCCTTTGAAATGTACTACTCAACTGACAGCACGGGGGAGACATATGTTTTTTGCCTCCAAAAACAAACTTTAATTTGTATTATGATAGAAAGAAAGTCAGTGAATTAAAACAACCACTGTCATGTTTCGGTTGCACCAGCAAAAACAGCACTACTCATAGTTTCTCATTGTTTGGTATTTAGGTGACTGTAGAGGCCCATGGGCCTCATTTAAATTAAAATCATTTCAATTTAATTTGCAAAAATTGATCATTGTAGAAGCCATCCTGGTCAATTTCATCTGCTAAAAATCCAAAGGAGAAAGAGACGGTCATTACAAGATCTGGTCGGAAAGTCAAGCGATCCCCACAGCTGGCAGACGACAATATGGAGTCAGAGTTTCCCAGAAAACGACCAAAACGTGAGGTAGTTATTCCAAGAAGATACCTTGATTAGTTCAGCCTCATGTGGTGAAAATGAATTATCCAGAAGTGTGATTATCTTGACTTGGTATTAATTGATGTTCAAATTAAAAAAAAATCTCAGGGACTTATCAGGTACACTATAACTTTTATCAATGGATACATGTACATACCAATGTTTGGATATAGTCATTAATAGTTAGAATATAATTTGGTTCCCCTTTCCAACCCACCATTTTGACATGATATCTACCAGTAAGTGTGAGGTACTTTGGAAAAATGTTTTACTTCTGGCCAAAATGTAGATAGAGGTATGTGAAGTCTCTACTTCCAGAAAGTATCTTGTCCTATGAAAGAGGGGGAGGCTGATTGATATTCATCATAGAGCATGTGTAGTAATTAATATCTGCCTTGTAATACATGTTGTGGTTTTGAAATGTATGTGGAATATTTGATTAGAGTATTATCACAATACAAATATATAATATGTATGTGAAATACTATACATGATTGCTCAGCTGCCTAGACAGTATTACATAGAAGTTTTTATATCCCTCTGCTATAAGGTTAAAATCAAATCTCATTTTAATTATGTAGGTCTGCACTTGAGCTCAGATAGGTTTTTTTGATTGAAATTTGCTCATCATCCATTTGTCTGCTATCCATAAACTCTTGCATTTTTGGCTTCTCAAGAATCACTAGGTCAGTTTCAAATAAAGCCGACACAAATTTTAAGTATATTCACACCATGGCCTTTGGGTCCTTGTAAAGGTCACAAGGATGGAAAATGTCATATCCAGGATAACCTTTCTTCTCAAAAGAATCACAATGGTTCAAAATGCAAGTATCTTTGCTTGATGTAGGTTCAAATAATCCATGGAATTTGACTGGGTCACTGGAGAAGTTAAAAATTTTACATTGGAAATGTTAGAACTTTTTATTTTTTTAAAGATCTTTTTAAGAATTGATTGATATGGAAACATTTTTGTGCAGTGTTTATTTTTGATTCTTTACTCTATGATTCTTGGGTTTAAGGTGGGAAAGCAGCAAGGGTTCAATGTTTTACAAAGGAATTTATGAGAAAATTCTTCAAAAATCTTGTTTCAACCACAAGGGTACAACGTTATCATTTGATTTTGGATTAACATTGGATGAAATTAACATGATGTCCAGGTTGAATTTGAAATATGAAATCCCTTCATGTTAAACATGCAAATTTCTAATATAATGATATTCAAGCTCTTTGGCCTCTATAAAATGTATCAGGAAAGCTTTTGACAATTCGCTCTTGCCTGTACCTACCTGTTGTGTGCCTTGATTCTATTCTATGGTTTATTGTACAATGTCAGGGCCACTTGGAGAGAAAGCGATCATTCATATTGTTGACTCTGTGGCTAATATTATGACCTTAATGTGGGACATACCAGTACATCTCATCCAAGTTCATTATTGAAGGTCATGGTCATAAGAATTATGATTTTTGTCTATCTCATTATTCTTTAGTGCATAGAGTTGAAAAACTCCTTATGAATATGACATTAAAATGTGCAGAATTTTGACTTTTATTTTGCCACACCGTGCTCCATATGAGTATTGAAGTCTGGTAAGAACCGTCTTAGTATAAGATATTAAAATAACTAAATCATCTGAGCTGTACACTCTAGTGAGCAATTCTTGTCAAAATTTGTCCTTTGCTTTTTCCATCTTTGCCATCACCATTGATAACTTTATCACATTTCCAAATTTCTTTCAAGAATCACTGCCAATTTCAGGCAAACATGTTACAAATATCATTTGGTAAAGTGGATTGAAGGATTCACTCTGAGGGAGATAACTATGAAATGAGATGGTATATTCCAAATGAGGCCCTTGGGCATCTATACCCATCAAAGTTACCTTGGTTATATATAGTTCACGTTTTTACTACAGGGGGTACCCTTAAGGCAGGAATATTTTCAAAAGATTGACTAGATACATTCCAGAGTCAAATTTAAATCTCTTTGTGGCAAATACATGTACCTTGCTCCAATTTCATTCACAAAAATTGTAGATTCCCAGATATAAAAAAACCCATAGCACACCATTTCATGAAAATGAATCTCTTAAGTTTTTCCTACATTGACTTTAGTGTAGATATTTTGAATTATGCCCCCAGGGCAATATGGGAATAAATTATGTCTTTTCAAAATCATTAGTATTTTTATGAAATGAATGTAAATACGTTTTATTTTTGTTCAATGATTTTTCATCAGTTAAAACTGTTTCAGATGAGGAAAAAAATTCATATCCTTTTAAATCTTGAAAATATATTTTAATGTTCAGTTGATGTTCATTGTAATGTATCACTATTATGTAAACAAAAAATGTTAATGATAGTTTGATGATTACACGTAAAGCCGTTTTTGTGTTGCTCTTTTAAAATGTCAATAAAATTCTCCCATATTGGACTTTTCTTTACTTTTTACTGTCATATGTATGGTTCAGTAGGGTCTGCTAAATCTGCCAAAATAATGACTAAAGTCCTTGTCCTTCCAGGGCTTTGCATCCAGAGCAGATGGCCAGGGTGAAATAGAAGACAAAGTTGTGAAAAGTCAAGGTCTTCTCTCAAGTGCCACTAACAAAAATGATGTCGCAGAATACTGCTTTTCATCAGAAGTGGAGAACTTCAAGTTTATCCCTTCAAAATTGAAAAAGGTTAGTGGAGATGAACAAAAAATGGAACAGAAAAAGTCTTTTAAACAAAAACGAGACTTCAAACGAAAATATGGATCAATCAAAAAGGCGAAGAAAGCTGAAGATGGTAGCAAACAATGTAACAAAGCTACTCAGAGGAAGTGTGGTGGGTTCAGTGACAGTGTACCGGAGAAAGTCACAGAAGTTGTACATCGAAAGTTTGTGGTTAGGCCCCCTGCTCCACCCCCACCTCCAGACAATGTAGAACTTGAAAATGGGGGCTACCATGCTCTCAAGAAAGTCCACTGGATGAAGGTTTTCTCCTTTCTGTCCTATCCAGACCTTTCTAAATGTTTGTGTGTAAGTAAAGCGTTTTACAGATGGGGAATGAATCATGAACTTTGGCCAAAAATTAACTTGAGCAAAAGGAGAATATGCCAAACACACTTGATAGGGATTGTTAAACGTCAACCAAATGACTTAAAGTTGAACAATGTGGTGATGACTCAGCAACAATTATCTTGGCTGCTTGCAAGAATTCCCCTCTTGAAGAATCTGTCTATGTCATCATGCTCATGGGCGACTGTGAGTGCTCTTTGCTTCTCCTCTTGTCCATTGTTGCATGTGCTGAATTTGAATTGGATGCTGGGACTAAATCATCCACATTTCAAGGATCTAATTAGTCCTCCGAGTGACCTGCGCCCGGGGATGAATGACTTTAGTCGTCTCCATCTACTAACCAGTTTACAAATTGCTGGAACAGAAATCGAAGACGAGTCATTACAGCTTATTCCACAATACCTAACCAAATTAAGAAAACTGGACATCAGTTATTGCCCGAGAATAACGAACGACGGAATAAAAAATCTACTGGAGGGCAATAACGCAGTACTCACACAGTCCCTTCAAGTGATAGATATCTCGGGTTCTCGTGTGTTGACGAGTGCAACCCTTGATAACTTGGTAAACTGTGTAAATTTGTCTGTGGTGAAAATTCACAAGTGTTCAAACATTACAGCTATGTCTGTGCAAAAATTCCCCAGGAAGTCGGTCAAATTTCTGAAGTGAGTGAGGTAATATGGTTTTGAATTTTGTATTACCTCAAAAATCCTCTCAAATTGTCGGTGATATTTCCACTGTGCAGGAATTTGGTGATTTAAATGACAGTTGCCAAAAGTATGATACTTGGTACAAAGAACAATAACGATATTTACAAGACTTACAAGAGAGAACATCATAGAGACGATAACGTGTATTATTGATAATTTTGGAAGTAACATAATAATATTGCATAATCTACAAATTCAGTTTAATCAAAATAAATGCCTCATGTAGTTTAGGGTAACATTTGAAGTTACATGGGTACAGTTGCAGAATTTTTCAAATGTTTTAAGAAATGTTGAATTTTACTTGTCCAAAATTTGATAATTCAAAATTTGTTAAGCCATTGCGATCTGTTTTTTGTCCACATTAAATTTGAACATTTTCAGTTCTTACTCTAAATAGCTATCTTTAATTTGAAGCTCTGTGAGCCGTAAGCTAGGAAAGCTGTTAAAAGAAATTTGCCCTTTTCTGTCATTTGAGTTGCAAGAATCTGTTCACATTTTGTACTTCTCGATCTGGACCACTTGGCAAATTTCTATCCAGACTTTGCACAAATCATCTTGTTGAATAAAGGGGTTCAAGTTTCCTCAAACACAAGATCAAGCTTCTTTGCAAGGGAAGAGAATCAAAAAATATTAAAATAAAGGGGAGGGGGGAATCTTTTCATAACCCAGTTACCTGTGAACCGGGAATGCACCTATACTTAAATAGGAGCCGTCTTATATTAAGGGGGGGGGGGGTCAAAGTTCGTTCAGTTGGGGATTGGAATCGCTAGGAATTTTTCTTTAGAACCTTTCTCAAGAACACCATGGTTACAATGTGAAATTGATTGGACGTATTGTATAGTTTTGATTAAGATTTTTGTAAAAATAAAAAATAATAATAATAAATAAAAACACCCCCATGGTCTTAAAATGTGGGAGGGCCACATGAGAAACTGAAAATTTTGCATACGAGTATATGTTTGAAAATCATCTCAAGAACACAAGGGTTCGGGATGTCAAAGAGCTTCGGTCAGCATATCCCAAATCTGGCCAGTAACTTTTGAAAAAATATATGTATATGTAAATAAATATCAATACTTTGTAAAATCAAATTATGTAGCATTTAAATAAGGTTTATATTTTTGAATAAATAATATTTCTTTGGTTTCTCTTATGTTTTCATAGAATTAAACGGTGTCATTCCTGTGGTGTTCACTTGCATGGGTACATTACATTTGTAGGTTCTCGGATCTGTTGTCGGTGAGCGTCATACTAATCTCGGTTGAGATTCGGCTCGGCTGGGTATTTGGACTTGTGCCTTCACCGATGAAGGCACTGACTTGTGCCTTCATATGTGAAGGCACAATTCCAAATATCCAGCCGAGCCGAATCTCAACCGAGATTACGGTCATGCGTATTCTCTTTAGAGAAGTGGACAGGCATAGCCTACATCCACGTGGATGTATGCCCACTTCTCTAAAGAGAATAGGTCATACGGTGTGTGAAGGCGTGTCCTGTCTGGCCGATGTATTCCTAACCGCAACCGGCGTTGATGATTTACTGATTCGTGTCATTGATGTTTTTACTGTGAAAATTTATTTCCTTTTTTTCTCCTAAGAAAAATTCTGCCCCTTGTGCTAGGCACCGGCATGCAGCTCACTTTGGCCTGCTGTATTTAGTAACAATGAGAGATTCTCTACTATTGCTGGTAAAACGGGTTCTTGTAAGAACTTTGTCGTTTACTGATTTGGGATTTTAGTTTGCCAGTACAACCTGCTATTCGGTCAAATACTTTCTGACGTATTTCACGCCATTCTTTATACAACTGATGTTGACCACGGATTGCTCGTTTACATGATCAAAATATGGGTTTCACGGTGGGTGTGACCGGTCGACAGGGATGCTTACTCTCCTAAACACCTGACACTACCTCAGGTATATCCAGGAGTCCTGTTATTCTATTATATCATTTGATATTATTATCTTGTAAAACAAACAATATAGTTCATTCATTTGTTTTTCACTAAAAATATTTGTCTTTAGAGCAAAAATACTGGAACATGTATCTTTGTCCAAAAGCGGACCCCCCCCCCCCCATCTTCGCTAGCCAAGGGTGACGATACACGTGTTTCAACACCGTGTATCGTGACTCTTGGCTAACGAAGATGCCCCCCCCCCTCCTAGTTTACTGTGTTTATTCTGACCTACGACTAGTAATCCCGTTCTTTTTCCTGAATTCGAGACTTACTATTGCACTAGTACTATGTATAATTAATCAACTATGGATATCTACTTTTTGCTTAACCCCCCCCCCTTTTTTTTTCCCCGAACATTGACAACTTCTGAAAAATTGCATATGACCCCCCTCCCCCCAATACTTTGGTGCAGACGTCCTGCTATATTTTTCAAAACACTCCCATTCATATATTCAATATTTTGAAACCATACTCATTCATATATTTTCCGTTGAAAATTACCTTTGACCAATCATATAAATGTATGACCTGTTCATGTGTATAGTTGCTGCCCATGCAAGTAAGTGCATGTTGTTATTGTAATTCCCGGGATGTAGCTATACTGTGGGGGAAATGTTAAAATATTTCATTATTACAAATTCCATTTAGAGGATGAATTACAGCGGTTAAATTTTCCACCAATTGATGTTACAGCTTGTCGGATTGTGTACCCATTGATATAAGAGATTGATGAAAATTGCATCCCATTATTTGACTTGTCAAAAAAAGCGACCCATTCATCTGTGTATACCAAGATATATGAAGAAAACCCCCAAGACATGATCCCACTTTCTTGGACAGCAACATTTTAAAAAAAATTGTGGGGATCGACTTTACCAGCTGGTGATGAGGTCATCACTACACAATCCTCTCTAACAAGCAGGTTACGCTGTCATAAAAAGCAAGTTGGCTTGTGTACATATTGTACATAAGTATGCTCTGAATGAAACACAGTGAGGAAGTCCACTTCGATACGCAATAAACGAAATGTTCATGCCATAAATATGTACATGATGCGCTGATATATCATGTTCAACCTAAAAAGATGTTAAATCATCAAATACAGATGTATCAATTTAATGGCGTATATGATCTGATGTACTAATGGGTATATCTTTCTATTTATATTGAATGATATTGAATGCGAAATGAACTTTAATTAAAGTACAAGTATTTCGTTAAAGACATTGCATTTATATTCAGAACATTTCTTCATGTACACTACACGCGTATTCAGATTTGTTTTATTTGTAAAGTAAATTTTATTTCATAAAAAAACTTGTTCAAAGAAAATGAATTTGTATGAAATATGACGTTGCTTTAGCGAATTTTGGTCAAATTTATGACGTTATTAACGTAACGTAAAGTAACACCAGTACCGTGCGCAACGTATATACGCACAGACAAGGCAGTCACTTCTATGCAATTGTGTTTTGAACTTATAAATTCTTAATCATCGCAAAGTTCATCATATAAATTTGTTATCTGGAAAAATGTAAAAAGTATATGAAAAATAAGATTATTCCAACATGCTATAAACGATGTTCCTTGGTTTTTGCTCCGCGGACGTTGGATCCGAATACCCGGTGTGATAATGGAAGCTTTCTTTTTCGTTGGTTTACTGATATGAGAGTAATGAAAAAAAAAAGGAGGGGGAGGGGGTCAATGTACAGGTATTAGCGAATAATAATCCCACGAAAACAGGCTGAATTTGCCAGGTTATTAGTCCAAGTTTACATAGCTGCAAATATAGAGAACGTAGTCACTCTGGAGTTTGGTGGGTCTACTTCAGGTTGAGTCTCTTCGAAGCTCTAGGTACGGACGTAGTTTCGTCCGGGGACGACGGTGGTTGTCGGGAACGGCGGTATCCGAAGTGGTGCCAAACATTTAGAGAGAACCTATGTTTTGGGACGAAGCTCCCCCGAGTGGGTGGAAGTGTAGCGGACAGCATATAGAGGACTTATCTGGTGACTCTCTCGTTATGGTGGCAGCGTAGTGACTGGTGTTTGATGAGTCTACTTTCAGGTAGAGTCTCTTCGGAGCTAGATGTTCACTCAGTGATGACAGTGGTTGTCGGGAACTGCGGATGCCGTTGCTGAAGAGGTGCCAAACATTCAGAGATAACCCATACTTCGGGACGAAGCTTCACTGAGCGGAAGGAGGTGTAGCGGACAGTATGTACATAAAGAACTTATACTACCTCGCTATCACACAATTTGAGCATCAAAATTTGGCAGGGTAACCGTTCACATTACACAAACACTACTTCGTTCCGGTCCGTTTCGCGTTAAAACAAAATTGAAGCGAGATCTGAACAAATATTCTGTTCTATATATATATATGAGTAAAATGAAAATCTAATTGAACAGTAGTGTTATTTTTTCACCCGAATTGCGCAAAATGTAACATTTTTAAAAATAATCTTGATTTTACATTCGGATTTTATTTCCATTTTGACGTTTAATTACATGTATATTTTTAGAATATAAAGACAACGATAACGAACCGTGATCAATCTCACAAATCCCAAATAGAATACAAAACAAGATTTGGGCAAACACGGATCCCTGGACACACCAGAGGTCAGGTGGGATCAGCTAGGTGCCTAGGACGAGTAAGCATCCCCTGTCGACCGGTCACACTCACCGTGAGTCCATTGTCTTTATAAGGTAAGCGGGGAGTAATCCGTAGTTAAAATCAGTGTATGAAAATGCTATGAAACACAAAAGACAGCATTTGACTCAATGGCAGGCCATACTGGCAAACTAGATCGTTATAACGACCTGGTCACCATGGAATATGTAATGAAATAAAACTGCTAATCTAAATTGTATATAGAGGCAACAATGTTAAACCAAAGCTAAAACAGGGTAGATAGAGATAAAAAAAAAAATCTTCATTAAATTTTGAAAGCAAAAATGTTACAGTATACGTGTTTTGATTTTTAAATCCATATTGAAATGAAGGACCATGTGTTATTTTGTAATGTTTAGTATCATAGGAAAATAAATGGTCAAGTTTTACAGGTTTCTACATCATGTACGGCAAAAATTGTTTATGGAGAATCGTAAGAGGGAAAAGACGATTTGATTTAATTATGATTGATTTATAAACTAGATATTCGGTCAGACATGAAGCAGATTAGATTGTCGCCGGCAGTAATCATCAAAGTTAATCTTCGGATTATCAGGAAAGGAAAGATCTATAATAAAAGGAATGACAGTTTCAAATAGT
Source organism: Ostrea lurida (assembly GCA_903981925.1). Taxonomy (NCBI): domain Eukaryota; kingdom Metazoa; phylum Mollusca; class Bivalvia; order Ostreida; family Ostreidae; genus Ostrea; species Ostrea lurida. The sequence goes on along the minus strand of CAJDSM010000881.1, from coordinate 18,446 downwards.
AAATCGTAAGATAATATGTCGAGCACACATGATAGCACGACATAGTTCGTTGGTTGGTTATTTTACGTCCCGTCGAGATTTTTGGTTTCACTCACAGAGACGTAACCAGCGGGTGACACACCACATTTATATTTTTAAAAGCACAGAGGGCCGTAACAATGCAGTGACTGGCGTGCTAGCGTGTGTCGTGACCTCCAATGCGTTGAGCGTTTTGAGAATGCGTATATAGTCATTACCAACAATGTATAGATTGAAGCACTAGATAGGGGATATAGCGAGGTGAGCGACCGGGATCTCGAATACACGTGATATGCAGAGTGTTCGATATGATAAAACGAGTGCTCAGAATAGTTTTTGTCTGATAAAGATATTGGGAAGGGGGGAGGTAATTTCTTTTTTTCGGCTATAGTCCGTTGAAGTACGAAGTTGATGCGCTGCACCTGAGACACAGCACTATCCATCATTGGAGACAAGATTTTTTTTCTTCGATACTTCAGTTATATTCTGAGCGTAGATCAAACGCCGACTAGATCGATATTTCATTTTATTTCAACGTCTTCGAGGGATACCATGGAGCGGTGAAATCAGAAGTTTAAAAAAATACAGACACAACATTTGATTTACCGAAAAATGTCTCCTGCTCTGTCCTGAGANTCAACGTCTTCGAAGGATACCATGGAGCGGTGAAATCTGAAGTTTAAAAAATACAGACACAACATTTGATTTTATACATCCTCATAACCGAAAAATGTCTCCTGCTCTGTCCTGAGA
>CAJDSM010000881.1:0-17650 GCA_903981925.1 Ostrea lurida | reverse complement strand
TCTTGTTCCATTATGAAAAAAGAATCTGTAATACAGGCACCATACAGACACGTGCAACTTATGTAGCAATCATTTTGATGATATCCAATCCTCTCGGCGGTTCACCGCGTGGACACTGCAACATGTCTTATGGTGTAATTTATGATTGACACGGCAGTGGTAGCTCTGATAAATTGGAATTCGATAGGGCTCTTACGGACATGAGAGGTTTTGAAGTCATGCTGTAATTATGCAAACATATTTTTTTACTTTATAATGGCTCTGATTTTAATAGTGGATAGTCACACAAAGGGAGAAAGGCGCGTCGCTATGGACGCGAATAACAACTCTTACTGAATATTGGATGACACACAAGCCGACCGCTTTTAATGGAATGTTTTCATTTATGCTTAACTATCTATGACCATTGTCACTTCAAAAAGTAATTAAAGGTATACCGCACATACGTCTTTTTTTTTTACCTTTAAATCTCAGGACAGAGCAGGAGACATTTTTCGGTAAATCAATGTTGTGTCTGTATTTTTTTAAACTTCTGATTTCACCGCTCCATGGTATCCCTCGAAGACGTTGAAATAAAATGAAATATCGATCTAGTCGGGCGTTTGATCTACGCTCAGAAATATACTGAAGTATCGAAGAAAAAAATCTTGTTTCCAATGATGGATAGTGCTGTGTCTCAGGTGCAGCGCATAACTTCGTACTTCAAAGGACTATAGCCGAAAAAAAAAGAAATGACCCCCCCCCCCTTCCCAATATCTTATCAGACAAAAACTGTTCTGAGCACTCGTTTTATCATATCGAGCACTCTACATATCACGTGTATTCGAGATCCCGGTCGCTCAACCTCGCTATATCCTCATCTAGTGCTTCAATCTATACATTGTTGGTAATTGACTATAAACGCTCAACGCATTGAGGTCGCGACACACGCTAGCACGCCAGTCACTGCATTGTTTTACGGCCTCTGTGCTTTTAAAAAAATATAAATGTGGTGTGTCACCCGCTGGTTTACGTCTCTGTGAGTGAAACCAAAAATCTCGAACGGGACGTAAAACAACCAACCAACGAACTATGTCGTGCTATCATGTGTGCTCGACATATTATCTTACGATTTACTATTTGAAACTGTCATTCCTTTTATTATAGATCTTTCCTTTCCTGATAATCCGAAGATTAACTTTGATGATTACTGCCGGCGACAATCTAATCTGCTTCATGTCTGACCGAATATCTAGTTTATAAATCAATTCATAATTAATATCAAATCGTCTTTTCCCTCTTATCGATTCTCCATAAACAATTTTTGCCGTACATGATGTAGAAACCTGTAAAACTTGACCATTTTATTTTCCTATGATACTAAACATTACAAAATAACACATGGTCCTTCATTTCAATATGGATTTAAAAATCAAAACACGTATACTGTAACATTTTTGCTTTCAAAATTTAATGAAGATTTTTTTTTTTTATCTCTATCTACCCTGTTTTAGCTTTGGTTTAACATTGTTGCCTCTATATACAATTTAGATTAGCAGTTTTATTTCATTACATATTCCATGGTGACCAGTCGTTATAAACGATCTAGTTTGCCAGTATGGCCTGCCATTGAGTCAAATGCTGTCTTTTGTGTTCATGCATTTTCATACACTGATTTTAAACTACGGATTACTCCCCGCTTACCTTATAAAGACAATGGACTCACGGTGAGTGTGACCGGTCGACAGGGGATGCTTACTCGTCCTAGGCACCTAGCTGATCCCACCTGACCTCTGGTGTGTCCAGGAATCCGTGTTTGCCCAAATCTTGTTTTTGTATTCTATTTGGGATTTGTGAGATTGATCACGGTTCGTTATCGTTGTCTTTATATTCTAAAAATATACATGTAATTAAACGTCAAAATGGAAATAAAATCCGAATGTAAAATCAAGATATTTTTAAAAAAATGTTACATTTTGCGCAATTCGGTGAAAAAATAACACTACTGTTCAATTAGATTTTCATTTTACTCATATATATATATAGAACAGAATATTTGTTCAGATCTCGCTTCAATTTTGTTTTAACGCGAAACGACCGGAACGAAGTAGTGTTTGTGTAATGTGAACGGTTACCCTGCCAAATTTTGATGCTCAAATTGTGTGATAGCGAGGTAGTATAGTTCTTTATGTACATACTGTCCGCTACACCTCCTTCCCGCTCAGTGAAGCTTCGTCCCGAAGTATGGGTTATCTCTGATGTTTGGCACCTCTTCAGCAACGGCATCCGCAGTTCCCGACAACCACTGTCATCACTGAGTGAACATCTAGCTCCGAAGAGACTCACCTGAAAGTAGACTCATCAAAACCAGTCACTACGCTGCCACCATAACGAGAGAGTCACCAGATAAGTCCTCTATATGCTGTCCGCTACACTTCCACCCACTCGGGAAGCTTCGTCCCAAAACATAGGTTCTCTCTAAATGTTTGGCACCACTTCGGATTCCGCCGTTCCCACAACCACCGTCGTCCCCGGACGAAACTACGTCCGTACCTAGAGCTTCGAAGAGACTCAACCTGAAGTAGACCCACAAAACTCCAGAGTGACTAACGTTCCTATATTTGCAGCTATGTAAACTTGGACTAATAACCTGGCAAATTCAGCCTGTTTTCGTGGGATTATTATTCGCTAATACCTGTACATTGACCCCTCCCCCTCCTTTTTTTTTTCATTACTCTCATATCAGTAAACCAACGAAAAAGAAAGCTTCCATTATCACACCGGGTATTCGGATCCAACGTCCGCGGAGCAAAAACCAAGGAACATTCGTTTATAGCATGTTGGAATAAACTTATTTTTCATATACTTTTTACATTTTTCCAGATAACAAATTTATATGATGAACTTTGCGAGATTAAGAATTTATAAGTTCAAACAACAATTGCATAGAAGTGACTGCCTTGTCTGTGCGTATATACGTTGCGCACGGTACTGGTGTTACTTTACGTTACGTTAATAACGTCATAAATTTGACCAAAATTCGCTAAAGCAACGTCATATTTCATACAAATTCATTTTCTTTGAACAAGTTTTTTTATGAAATAAAATTTACTTTACAAATAAAACAAATCTGAATACGCGTGTAGTGTACATGAAGAAATGTTCTGAAATATAAATGCAATGTCTTTAACGAAATACTTGTACTTTAATTAAAAGTTCATTTCGCATTCAATATCATTCAATATAAATAGAAGATATACCCATTAGTACATCAGATCATATATCGCCATTAAATTGATACATCTGTATTTGATGATTTAACATCTTTTTTAGGTTGAACATGATATATCAGGCGCATCATGTACATATTTATGGCATGAACATTTGTTTATTGCGTATCGAAGTGGACTTCCTCACTGTGTTTTCATTCAGAGCATACTTATGTACAAATATGTACACAAGCCAACTTGCTTTTTATGACAGCGTAACCTGCTTGTTAGAGAGGATTGTGTAGTGATGACCTCATCAACCAGCTGGTAAAGTCGATCTCCCACAATTTTTTTTAAAAATGTTGCTGTCCAGAAAAGTGGGATCATGTCTTGGGGGTTTTCTTCATATATCTTGGTATACACAGATGAATGGGTCGCTTTTTTGACAAGTCAAATAATGGGATGCAATTTTCATCAATCTCTTATATCAATGGGTACAACATTTGACATGCTGTAACATCAATTGGTGGAAAATTTAACCGCTGTAATTCATCTCTAAATGGAATTTGGTTAATAATGAAGATATTTTAACATTTCCCCCACAGTAATAGCTAACATCCGGGAATTAAACAATAAAACAGTGCACTTACTTGCATGGGCCAGCAAACTATTACACATGAACAGCGTCATACATTTATACGATTGGGTCAGGATTTTCAACGGAAATATATGAATGAGTTATGGTTTCAAATATTGAATATATGATGGGAGTGTTTTGAAAATATAAGCAGGACGTCTGCACCCAAAAGTATTTGGGGGAGGGGGGGTCATATGCAATTTTTCAGAAGTTGTCAATGTTTCGGGGAAAAAAAAAGGGGGGGGGGGTTAAGCAAAAAGTAGATATCCTAGTATTAAATTATACATAGTACTAGTGCAATTAGAAGTCTCGAATTCAGGAAAAAGAACGGGATTACTAGTCGTAGGTCAGAATAAACACAGTAAACTAGGAGGGGGGGGGGCATCTTCGTTATGCCAAAGAGTCACGATACACGGTGTTGAAACACGTGTATCGTCACCCTTGGCTAGGCGAAGATGGGGGGGGGGGGGGCCGCTTGTTGGACAAAGATTACATGTTCCAGTAAATTTTTGCTCTTAAAGACAAATATTTTATGAAAAAACAAATGAATGAACTATATTGTTTGTTTTACAAGATAAATAATATCAAAATGATATTAATAAGAAATAACAAGGACTCCTGGATATACCTGAGGTAGTGTCAGGTGTTTAGGAAGGAGTAAGGCATCCCCTGTCGACCAGGTCACACCCACCGTGAAACCCCAATATTTGATCATGTAAACGAGCAATCCGTGGTCAACATCAGTGTATAAAGAATGGCGTGAAATACGTCAGAAAAGTATTGACGAAATAGCAGGTTGTACTGGCAAACTAAAATCCCAATCAGTAAACTACAAAGTTCTTACAAGACCCGTTTACCAGCAATAGTTAGAGACAATCTTCATTGTGGTACTGAAAATACAGCAGCCAAAAGTGAGCTGCATGCCGGTGCTAGCACAAGGGGCAGAATTTTTCTTAGGGAGAAAACAAGGAAATAATTTTCAGCAGTTAAAAAAACATCAAAATGACTACGAATCAGTAAATCATCAACGCCGGTTGCGGTTAGGAATACATCGGCCAGAACGGACACGCCTTCACACACCGTATGACCTATTCTCTTTAGAGAAGTGGCATTACATCCACGTGCGATGTAGGCTATGCCTGTCCACTTTCTAAAGAGATACGCATGACCGTAATCTCGGTTGAGATTCGGCTCGGCTGGATATTTTGGAATTGTGCCTTCACATAATGAAGGCACAAAGTCAGTGCCTTCATCGGTGAAGGCCACAAGTCCAAATACCCAAGCCGAGCCGAATCTCAACCGAGATTAGTATGGACGCTCAGCCGACAACAATCCGAGAACCTACAAATGTACATATCAATGTACCCATGGCAAAGTGAACACCAACAGGAATGAACCGTTTAATTCTATTGAAAACATAGAGATAACCAAAGAAATATTATTTATTAAAAAATATAAACCTTATTTAAAATGCCTACATATTGATTTACAAAGTATTGATATTTATTTACATTATTACATATATTTTTTCAAAAAGTTACGGCCAAGATTTGGGATATGCTGACCGAAGTCTCTTGACATTCCCGAAACCCTTGTGTTCTGAGATGATTTTCAACATTATCTTCGTAATGCAAAATTTTTCAGTTTCCAATGTGGCCCTCCACATTTTAAGGACCATGGGGGTGTTTTATTTATTATTATTTATTTTTTTATTTTTACAAAAAATCTTAATCAAAACTATACAATACGTCCAATCAATTTCACCATTGTAAACCATGGTGTTTCTTGAGAAAGAGTTCTAAAGATAAAATTCCCCTAGCGATTCCAATCCCCAACTGAACGAACTTTGACCCCCGAGTCCACAGGAAAAGATGTTGACCACACTAAGGCAGTCAGAAGACGGCTGCTGGAATCTCAGGAGGAACCGATATCAGTGATTAAGGAGGAAACGGAGGAGGAGCTGAAAGCCCACGATGTGACGCGGCCCCTGACCAGTAAGGGCCGCCTACAGACCCACCATCCCCCGCAAAGTCGTCCTCAATCAAGTCAAAACAAATACCCTCGTCCAGGAAGCACCCGATCACAGGCTTCCAGCCGCCCAGGCACTGGCTCCAGAAAAGTAAGTCTACAGGCTCTTTTTATACAGTGGTAGGTTTTTGTTGAACTGTAGAGCTGCACTTATCTTTGTTTTGGAGGCAACTCGACGATGTCATTAACTAAATTCAATAAATATTGATTTTGTATTTATACCCCCCGCCAAACAAGTTTTGGGGGGGTGGGGGGGGTATATAGGAATCAATTCCGTCCGTTGTCGCAATAATATAGTTGTTTTTCCGGGTGGTTAGGCGTCTCTGGCGCTAGACTCTGGAAAGCGCTAGAAGGCGTCTTACTTCATATAGGATATTCGTTGCGGGCCTGTCATAGACTTACTGGAACAGCGTAATAATGGTTCCGTCAGTAACAATGATATTTGATGCAATCAGCCCTATGAGTGCTATGTTAAGAATTGTGTTGTCGTGCTTTCTTTAGTTATCTGCTTTTTACTTTTCGGGTTAAAGATCTCATAATCTAATTACTAATATGCATCAAGTAGGGTACAAATTTAAAACAACTTGTTTATTGCTCTGTAATTTTTAGACTGTCAAGAATCGAGAGCACAGTGTGATTGATGGATTGTGGTATGTCTTCCAATTCAGAAGGACAAATGATATTTTATATCGAACTCAGGCGTTTTCGGAGGCAGGAGGTTGCGATGTTTGGTTTAAAAAGCTGGGGTTGGTGTGGCGACACAAGAACACTCCCGTCACTCGAACACGCCATTAATCATAACGCAAATTCACAACTAACATCTAAGATAAGCTATAAATCGGCTGATTTAGGTGGTTTTATGATTTAGTAATTTATGATACCAGGCGCACGGACGGTACAAATGCTAATTTAATTCACTAAAAATCTGTAAGGTTGGTTTCAGTTCAATCATTTTAATTTGTTTTGTGTCTTTTTATTACATAACCACATAATCAATAATGTCACTGACTCATCAATGTTTTTACTATTAGTTGACACAAAGAGCTTTTAATTCGAGTATACTTTCAATAAGTTATCAAGATTTATAAATTGAATTTAGACTTTGTTTTTCGCAGACCAGTCAGGGAACCATTGTTACAAGAGAAAACCGGAAACGTTTTAGGTCTGGATATCAGCTCCAAAAGGTTCCGGCCGGAATGTTAAAGAAAGGCGGCCGGAACCTTCTAATATACTATTAGGCTACAGCCCGTCGTCATAGGAAATACTCGTCCGTCTGTCTTGTCCATGGGCCCTGTCTGTGCAAGATTTGTAAGATCCGGGATGGTCTGAGATAAACATACGCTTATGTTCTCTATTGTGAGTGTCAGTCCATACCATATTAATAGGTATATAACATGTGGATGTATCATATTATGATAGACGCATGATGTAACGTAAATGATATAGTGACCTCTGTATGCAGGAACTTGAACCTCTTTGGACTCATGTACTTTGCAGAGAGTACTTAGCTGGGTTATAAGAGTGGTTTCTTATAAACATATGTCTTGTTTCCCACAACGCCAGAAACTTGTATGTTTCGGGTGCCGTTTTTGTTTCAAAAAGCATTATCAATACATCTCAAGATGAAAAATATTCGAGTTGTCCTTATAAACAATTGAATTTTTATGTGTACTGGTTATTCGCCAGATCGTCTATTGGTTCTCTTATTGCCAATAGGCTCCTGTATTTGGCACCGTGTGTCATAGCATTAAACATGCGACGGATTGTGTCTATGGTACGTCGTAGTCTCTTGCCTCTTCCGTGTTTTTGGAGTGGTCGATTAATTTGTGTTTGCCAATATATATATCTTTGTGTACTTATGACATAATGCAATTACTCGTGATACATAGCATTAATGGTGTAATCAATATAGAGAGATGGAATGTATTTGCATCACATTATTAACTAGTATGTGACAGCTTCTTTGAGCAGATATTTATCTGACCGTTGAAGAATTCTTGACCTCCACAGGCATTTCAATGAGTAATACTCGACACAAGTTTTCTACATCGTTCGACTGGAAATTTATGTGCATATAAGTGTGTAAGTATCCTTACATATGGCCATCGATGTCTTGATTATATACCTTTAATACCTATGGATTTCATGGCTTCTCCACTTATTACTAGTCATGGGTTTTTTTTTTAAGCTATGGAAGTTTGTGGCCTTAGTTAGGGAGTGCTTATCTTCTAATGCTCAAGCTTTTCAGTGTGTAACTGCAAGTGAGCGATGTTGGAAGATATATGTGAGGGGGCGGGCAGGTGTACTTCTTGTGGATGAGTTTTACGCTCACAGTATTTGCTAAAGGTGTCCTGATTCTTCTATATTTGATCTATGAAAACAGTTGTTTAGTGATATCTTGTGTCTTTGACTGACTGGGAGGTCGCTAAGGTTTAATCTTCACAAGATGTAGCATCTAGTTTAATTCTATGCCTATCTAAGGCATAGTAGGAACAAGTATAAATAGATCGGGGTGTTGAAACTGGTCTGCATGGGTGCTTTTCAGTCCTGTTGGTCATGGATAGTGAAATTATTTAACTGGGATATTAATAATGAACTCATGCAAGTGAAACTACTCTGCCATATTACAGAGAAGCTCAAAAGTAGAATAGATGTGCTGATCATAACAACAAGGATAGACATGCGCTTTCATGGCTGCTCTTATTATTTAACATGTGAGAAAAACAAATTTCATCCCTTATATGTAATTAGTTGAGATTTGCTTTGACTGGTGTTAGATGGTAGATGACTAGGATGAGTTCCATGGGAGATCAGTGTGTCTAGTGACACAGATGAGTCTAGGCATAGTTTATTTGTTTGCCAGACTTTTACAAAAATTGACTATGCAATTCTAGTATCAACAAGATGTAGTGTTTATGCTAGGCCGAAAAGGAATTATTTTTTATCGTAGAGTTAACGTGCTCTTATATATAATAGCACCATCTCTTTGCACCCTCTGGCATTTTACACCACAATTTTATTCATTGCCCAGTTTTTGAACAATCAATGATACATAAATTTGTTTGTGATATTGCAAGTTACTTGATGTAGTTGTGCTCTAGTTAGAGTATATATAATGAGGTATGTAGTTCCACGCGCTTAGGGGCATATCTATTCAATTTCATCGCGCGTTTAGCATGATTTAAGTGCAATTGATTAGAAAATGTTCTATGCTATATTTTATCTGTTCAATCACTAATTAAATTTAAATGTTGAAATGAATTATTTTTGGGGGTGTGTTTCTGTGTTTATAATAGCAATATTAATGTACTCTTTAAATTTTAAAAACATGATTTATATCCACTGTTCCTAATTTAGAAGCACATCTCTGGGCTACTACATTTCCATCATTGTATGGTCAACGTGCAGGGTGGTGAGCGGTATGGTCTGCTCGTGGTAGTACTCTGGGACAAGTCAGCTGATCAATCCACGATATAGCTGTTTGAGTCCACTGACTCGTGTAATCAGCAATATATGTTCGGAATCTGTGTTGTATTTATAAGACCAGAATTTAATGTTGCCAAATGTCGAGTCACTAGCTTCGGAGAATCTCGAAGAAAATCTTTCATACCATCCATTTATACTGGTATATAAGGATTGAATTGTATTTGACATTATGGGAGCAATAGCAGCTTATGGTCATTGTGGAAAGAGTGACAGATTGTTTTTCATATTTTTCAACACATTACATCTCTTGATGATTTAAATATATTTAAAAGAAAGAAAATTGACTTGATGGTTATTTTTATGCCCAATAATAATCATAGAATATGGCTGGGGCATATTGTGTTTAATAAGATATATATGTGCATTTTATGACTTCCCATCCTTGGGGGCCATCTGTCTTCTGTTTACTGCAACACTTTATATTTAGCTCAGTTTCAAAGTGGTTTAGTGAAAGTATCAGTTTGGATAGAATCCTGGATTAAGCAGCTTCTTTGTGTAACAAATCCGCTATAAATGGCCGTTAAGATAGTTCTACATTGCCGCAGGAGAGGAGCAATCCTATGAGTTTTACTTTAAGTTTGTGGATGTAAGAGGGGTGGTGCCTGGTCGTGACTTCTGGCAGAAAGAAGTTGGAACTCTCTTTAGATTCGGAATGAAACTAATGTTTGTACTCAGATGGTATATTTTAATTCGCCGATCATGTAGATCGCTGCGTCATATTGTTACGGACAGGTGAGATCCAAGTTATAGTATCTTTCAAAGGTTATGGTGGCTAGTCGTGTAGAAGAGGGGCCGGAGAATAGTAAAATATGTCTCTGTTGTGCGCTCACTCTATCCTACTCCTATAATGGGGGCTCTCTTTTATTGGACGACTTGTTGACTTTGCTGAACATATTGCTGCTTGCCATCTTGTAGATGCATAATTGCATTTGGCGTAGTATGCTGATTATTGATTCGGGACATGTGTAGAGATCCTAAAAATGATTATTATCTTTCTCAAGTTATGGTAGATCTAGATAGAGGTGGTAGGGTTCAGTTACGAGCGTAATAGCGTAGATTGTGAACAATTATCTACTTACCTATAGTTTGTAGCTTTATTGGGAGAGACTTCGCTCAACATATGGATAACAACGCACTTTTTTACCTCTCGCCAGAATATGTTAGATAGCAATGTGCATATTTGTCGGGACAGGAGGATCCAATTATTATCTTCAATGTAATCGCGTTGGAATCTAAAGAGGGGTGGGATGATGGTAAAATACGCTTGTGAACATTTCTATTCTAGTAAAGTTTTGAATAGGGCCTTATTTGGAAAAGGATTGGTAACTTTTGTTTACCTATATCGCTCCTCTATACTCGCCCTCATTTATCGTAGCAATGTAGCATATTGTCGGCGACAGGAGTTAGTTTCTCTATATTATTTATTCTTCAAGTAATAGAGTAAGGATCGTAACGGTAGGGTGTGGGTGATGTTTAAATTAGTTGTGAGACATCTGTTCTACCACTCTGGAGCTTATTTGGAGAGACTTTAACTTTGTACATGATGCTATAATATTGCCATGTTGTAGATGTGATAAGGTTGTTCTCGCGAAGACACACTGTGGTGCAATACACACTCAAAAGAGTACGCCTTCAGGTTACTTGGTGGATTCTATAGCAGAGGTGGAGGTGCATATAAAGTTAGCTTGCAAAGCGCTTCTCATACCTATACGTCTTAATACAATAAGACCTTGTAAACTCTTGTTAACAGTGCTGCATCCGTTGGCCTGATTTTATATTGTAGCGAGCCTGTGCATATTGTAAACTTTTGGAAACAGTTGAATAACCAATTATTGTTTTGTGATCTCCTTTCAGGGGCGGAGACATTGTTTTTTTTTGGTACTTTTCTAGTTCGATGGCACCCACTCCGTCCGCTCCAATCTGCTCTGTCACAAATCATGCTACGGCGGAGCCTGTGATTTTTTTCGTTATAAATCCTGCATTATGAGATAAAGATTTGAAAGATTTTGTAACAAGTGATAATAATCACCCCTTTGTTCATTTAGTAGATCTGGTTGGTAGCATTAGCATTGTCAGCGGCACAGGAGGATACAATTATCTTACTCTCTATTAAACAAATATGGTCGTGTAGAGGAATCCAGAGTATGGGGTGCGGATGGGTGTAAAAATAACACAAAATCCATCCAGTTCGTAGCTCTGCTTCTCCTCCAACCGCTTATCAGATAGACTTGAAACTTTGTACAGGCTCTTTGCCATTTGTTGAGAATGTGGGCAATTCAAGATTGGTCAGGCACAAAAGGACAGGATGCCCTAATTTAATTGTTCACTCATGTTAGGTGGTGACTCCCATAACAAAGAGGGAGGGTGCTAATATAATACTACAACAAAATCTCCGCGAGCGTATTTTCCTGCACTATTAACCGAGCGTATCAGGCTCAACTTCGGGAGCTAATTTGTTTTAGTGTAGCAGTGCCTTCCTTGCCATTCTATATAGAAATGTGCATGATCTGTAAGAGAAACAGGAGGATCCAATTATTTTCCTTTAAGTTATGGTGGTCCAACAGGGGTGAGGAGGTGGTAAAATACATCAAAATCTCGCGAGCCGCTTCTCCTCGTAAACCGCTTATCAGATAGACTTGAAACTTGTACAGCGCTTCATTGGCCAATTTGTGATGTGCTTATTGTCGGGCGTATTCTATTGAGCCTTAAAATTGTCTTTCCTTTCATGTTATATGATTAAGTGGAATGCCATAACGCGGGCGGGGGATGTGGCCTGTAAAATAGCTTGCTCGACACACTTCTTCTCTCCTACTTATGGTCTAAGTCAGATCATACACCCTATCGAAACAGAAATTGTACAGGTGAACTTTTGTGCACAGTGTGCCATCTCTGGATAGATGTGCAGTTTTGTTTCTAAGAGACGGTGATGGGGGAGGGTGAATGTGTCAGATAACTTTGCGCCTTCATAGTATGCGGTTGGATCCTAACAGGGGGGGGCAGGTATGTAAAAACATTATACGGATTGACAGAAATGAATACTAACATATTAACACTAGGGAGTGGAACGTAGTTTGAAAACGGTCGAACTGGAATCGATTTTCTGAATTGGTGCTATCTCGTGAGATTAGTGTTGTCGAGCTGGCATCCGCGACGCACTGTCGAATTCTAATGCTAAGAAACTTTAGCTTCGTATATGATCTAGTGAAGAAAAAATTCGGTTAGTTGTACGCTGACTAATTGTATCTCGATTTCGAGGTGTCGCTAGTTAACGGTGCGGCTATCTAAAACTCTCGTGGCCTGTCAAATATAATAAATTTGTGCGGACTTCTGTGCCAGCTATTAGACGTTCAGATGCAACAAAACCTGCGACGACATTGTTTTGTCTATTTACGTCTAAGCTGCAGTGTTACTATGTATCAAACTACACAACCAACCTACAGAACTATAGTCGGGAGCGAGAATCCATTGACAATGATTATTCTATGTTGGTAGATGATATTAGACTCCTAGTTTATCAGAAAGAAGCGTAGGCTACTGAGCACAGCGTTTCGCGAGAAAAGTGGCTTGTTGGTACTTGTGATTATAACGGTCTGCATGGGTGGGGGTATTTCAAATGCATGTCATATTATCACATTTTACAAGGATTGGCTGATGTGGCTCTTTGTTAATTATATGGAATGCTGGTGACTAAGCTGCCCAGCTTGTGTCTATTGGGAGTAGTCTACAGGAGTTGATATTTGACAAGGCTAGGTGACAATGGCGGTGTGATTCACACCTAAGATGCGACGTTCTTACTAGAATGGCGTGTTATATTAGGTTAGTATGCAACGCGAACTCGAGCTCACTGTATCTATTCCTAATTAATTAGGTAAGTACTAGTATAGTTTACAACGCGAAGTGGTCCTCTTCGACAACGAGTTTTTTTACCCATATTAGGTGCCTGTTACCAGGTAACAAGTGTCAATAGTTTGAAGTTAGACAATGCTTTTTTTTACGCGGCTACGGTGTTATTCATATTAATGTTGGTAAATACACTTTAAAAAAAAAGTTGTACTGGAAAGTTAGTGTAGTTATAAGTTTAGACGGAGAACGCGCGGTCACTGTGACAGTGGTTACCCTGCAAGCGTTTCTAATCTGGCGTAGTTTGAAGGTCTGCCCAGTTTAATATATACGAAGAAGCCGTTTGCGTATTTGAAACTCCGCGTGCATAGTCAGTGCTTTCGCGACTTTATAGCCATTAAATAGATGCGACGAGAAGCTGTTTCTATTATGCTACTTGAAGTCGCGCCTATCTATGACAGGCCAGATACATTTATTCACGTGGGGTAGGTTAACTATAGAGATCGAGGAAGACGCGCAACTTATAGCATGTTTTTCTAATGGTACGTAGTCCGTGACCCCCTTATTCGCCAGATTAGCACGCTTACGTTTTTTTAATGGATTTCGGTATATTGTTAGATACATACAGGGGGAGGCGCCGGTAAAATACCCTGGCTTCGTGAACGCTTTCACCTACTGTCTATGCGTATCAGATAACCTTGAAACTTTGGCTTGCATTACCATATGGAAAAGGTCGAACAGTTACCTGCAAACGGAGGTCGAAAATACATGTGTAGCGTCGTAGCTTTGTAAAACACAGATAGTTGCTCGATCAATCCGATAATTTTTTGTAATATCGTGTGTCTTCATTCATCGCTCATAAATTTGCTTGAAATTGGGCAAAATACTGGTGATTAGTTCTCAAAATGTTTACTGCTCATAGCTTCCTCCTCATACAAGGCACTATATTAATGTGGAAGGTTGTAGTAATTTAGAGCAATTTCAATTTTGGGGAGGACGGGAGACAATATTGTTTTAAATAAAAACAAATTATATTTTAATTTAAGAATTGGATATATGATATTATCGAAAAGGAATACTCTATATCTGTTAACAGCTTAAATGCAGGATACCCTGCACGTTTCGAAAATTGCCTTGTACCTAGTGGGCTTTAGTGTTAGAATACTCGATGAGCTTCAAAAATTTTGTATGAGAAGCGTAGTGATTTAACTCAATTTACGTGAATGAAATTTCAGCAGCTGTACTAAGACGGGCCTGGTGTGGCTACTTGCTGTTTCTTATAGTGTGTAGCAATCGATCAGGAATAAGTGGTCTTTTGTAGGTGTGGTCTGAAGAACCCATTGTCACTCGCAGTATCATTTTAGTCTATATATTTCGAATAAGAAGAATCATTTGTTGTTTCAAGACGTGAAGCAAGAAACACTGCGAATTGCAATAACCTCTATCAAGCGTCCGGTCCTGTTGCAAGTTTAGATCCACCCTGAGCAGGCGTCCTCGGTCACCTAGAGCTCCTCGCTCTGAACCCCTACACCGCACCCGTTTTGTCCTTTTCAATTATTGGGTCTGCTCTGTTCTCTATGAACAGGACAGAACCTTATCATGGCCCTGCATGGATATAGAAGATAAATAGTGGTATCGGTCTCTGAAATGATTGGTTCAAATATAGAAATGTTTCAAGAGTTCTTGGCAGAAATAATCTGCTTGTCAGAAATGGGAGATTCACGCTTGATATTACGGAAGCAATTCTTGGATGATAAAAGTACTTTAACGCATGTATCAGCCGCTTTCTAGTAATATATTGTAGAATCAATAAAGCACGTTGAGTGTTCTATATTATGATCCAAATTGGCAAATAGTTGTTACAGGAAATGTACATCCAGTCATCCTCTATGAAGCAAGTATGGAAAACGTTGACCGTCTTTTTGTAGGCGTAAAAAACATAGAATTAAATTATCGCCACGATGTGATTTCTTGTGAATTGTGTTGTGTCCCCTCTTAGGATGTAGTTGCAAAATTGCAGGTACGCGTTTTATCTCGCCGTGGAGTGCTCTCATTCGTTGGTAAAGTCATTATTGACCTAGACTGGGATAACGGATTAACCATCGAAGTTTGGGTATACCATTGAATTTAAACTTAACGCACGAAAAACGCCTTTAATAATATAGTTGATTTATTTTTTTGTGGTTATTACTTGTGCTCGATTAAAGCAATTGTCATAGAACTATTAGGTAGTCATATTGTCATTTGCGTTGTGATCTGCTAGAGGCAAGAATTCTATTGAGGGACGCCCAACAAGGAACGGCTATTAATTCACCCACACTGACACTTCCCAAGGCTGTCTGCGACAAGTGATAAAAAAATACTAATAATTAATGTTTTCGCCTATTGTATAATTGAATTTTTAATGACAAACACGGGTACGAGTAAAATAGCTGAAGGTGGTTAGATTTGGGATAGAGCCCTGTTGAGCTGATCTGTTGTGGAGCACCTATACTCAGTCTGAACGCGGCTAATGACTATAGTTGGTGAGATTGTCGGAATTTCTTATCATACAGTAGGTTCTGCCCTGAGGATTAATAGGCAAGACCTCAAATCAAAATGCTGTATTTATATTTACTTCAGTATGAAAAGATGAGATGTCCCTATCGCAATCAGAAGGAAAACAACTGCAAGTAGTACTGGTTTCGAAACTATGGAATGAATGTGGTGATTATGTAGGTGCAGACTTAGTTTAGGTATATTAATCGATTTGTTGATAGCATGGATTGGATGTTGACAACTCGCTGCGATGCAGGTGCAGAACGTAGAGGAGAATCTGAGTGGAAAAGCTATGAGCTGATTTCGAGAGGAGCAGGGCCTTATAATGAGAGGATCGCTGACCTAGATAATCTCCTTGCTCGATATGGTTAGTTTGTCCTACGTCCCTTCGAACATCAAAAATGATCTCAGCATCCACGCTTTAGTTGTATAGTAGTATCTTATCGTGCTTACTTTGGAATAAGAATCTTATGTGTTGAAGGGAAATATGTTCTACAATGTTCTCAGAAGAACTGAAGGTGAAACATCTAACGAAAAAAAGATGGAGTAGATGCATTCTTTAGTGTAAGTGAGCCAAGTTTGTAGAATCCGAAATTATTTGCGCATACCATATCTAGATCTAAATTTAGTTTTGAAACAGTTATGGTCCGCAGCTGAGATCTGAAAGATGTCACAGTGTCTCTCGACATTATTAGTTAGGATTTTAAATAGTGTTGTGCTAAGGTCAACGGTGGGGATTGAGTAAGGTAGGAATGGTTAAAGTCTATTTGTGGATATAAACGGAAAATTAAATTAGGTCGTGATATACATGGTGAGTCTTATATAGAAGTATGACATAATTGATATAAGTCGTGGGGGAAAAATAGTACTCCGCTCACATTAAGAAGATTCAAAAGTTCGTAGAGTCAACTAGCAGCATGCCACAAGGTACGACGAATATAGGTGTGTAGCTCACTCAAAAAAAAATTAAGAGCATGTTTGCTCATTGTGCATACATTATAAATGTATATCATCGTCTGATATGGTTAAAATATTTGTATGACAAATCGCAATAGATATTTTTTGAGTGTATAAATAAAGCTATTCATTCTCTGTCACAAACAATTCATGTCACAACTGGTGTAAGGAAAGTAACGGTCTGAAAGGCTATACAAGTCAATTCTCTATTAGATGCAACGTAGACATATCTTGTTGCGCAAATTTGATCGGATATATGGGGCAATAACAAGTGGGGGTGTGCAATATATCTACCAACTGACAGTTCCAAACTCATGAATGTACTAATGTATTACGTCTGTGGTGGAGGTAAACTTTTTCGCTCCCGAAAGTCACCCCAGAGAGAATATTTAGTGTTCGAGCGAAGCGAGGAACCTATATTCGACAGGCTGGGAGTAGAAAAGACAAGAACGTCTCAAAAAGCAATCATATATACGTAAAGGGGGAAAATTCGCGATGGATTATGTAATTTGTGTCCAAGCTATGTTCGATGTAAACGTGAATGGTAGTGAGCGACTCAGGAAAGATAAACGAAATGCGCGAACGCGAAGTACTATGCAGTGGTACGTTTGTTGGCTGGTAGGGAGTTCGCTATATTTAGGCAGTTGATTTAACTAACTGCGAAAATAAACATCGCAGAATAACGCCGGTAAAAGACAAGATGAGTTCGCGAAGATATAATAAGCCGCCGCGAAATATAAAGGGTCCATATTACAAGTTTTATTAGCACTATTTCATATGTGCAACTGAAACAACATACTTAGATACAATTCAATGTTTTTACACATATGATAAGATCAGAAATTCTTTGTGGATGATAAACTAATGATTATTCCTCAACTGATCGTTAGATTGAAGGAATAGCGAATAACTATCTTGGTTTATCATAACCTATAGCCGAATTTAAAATTAGTCAATGGCTTCAATATTCATGTTT
>CAJDSM010000880.1:567-10869 GCA_903981925.1 Ostrea lurida | reverse complement strand
AATATATCCCAAACGAACTAGAAATAAAGGATGCCACAAAGTCGCTCCAATCAGCTTCGTACTTGTATATTTTAGAACCATAGACATTAACGGCAAACTTACAACTAAACATTATGAAAAACGGAACGATTCCAACATCTCCATCGTCAACTTACCATACTTATTAAGCGATATTCCATCATCACCTGAATATGGTGTGTATGCCTCTCAACTTATTCGATATGCAAGAGCTTTTTCTTCGTATGATCAGTTTATGAATCGAGGCAGGCTACTTCCAAACAAGTTGTTGCAGGGTTCAACAGTCTCGTTTAAAGGCAGCATTTCGTAAATTCTATGGTCGCTACAACCAGCTAGTCTGCCAGTAGTCTACCAATTGTCTGATGTGTTTCATAACAATTGTTATGCCGTTTTTCATACACTGATTTGACTACGGATTACTCCGTTTACCTGACCAAGACAATGGGCTCACAGCGGGAGTGACCGGTCAACAGGGGATGCTTACGCCCTCTAGGCACCTAATCCCACCTCTGGTGTGTACAGGGGTCCGTGTTTGCCCAACTCCTGTTTTTGTATTCTATTTGGGACTTACGAAATTGATCACTGCTCGTAATCTTTGCTTTTGCACCCTGTATCGCGCGATTAGCTGTATATCTGTAAGGTCATCTACTACCTGGTCGCTCCAATCGCGGAATACCCTTGGGTGGGGTAGTCACAGTGTGTTTTGTTGTTTCTTTTATTTTCATTCTGATATGCATTGCTGCAGCAATTTTTAATTTTAAAGCGTCTCCCTAGAAATTATAGACTTACGACAACGTCGGACTGCTCGTAAACTGACGAATTTTTTTTATGTATCGTCAATTGAATATTTTTAAAAATCGTACTTGAAAATCTTACGCCAATCTTATGTCTACGATCGATCGTAAGATCTTTATGAATAGATACCCAGGTACTTAGCTTTTGGGTTGATACATCATTGCAAATACAATTTAGCAGATTAAATTCAATTCTCAGCAATAAAGGTATAATTCTCACCACAAGAAATAGCATGAAACAAATCATAACAATCTTGTAACCAAATTTTAATGCACAACTAATAAGGACTAAAGCAAATGGGATAAGGTTTGCAGTAGATAGCAAGCATCTGAAACTATGACCTCATAAATCGTCAGAGTCTACACGTGGTCCAAATTCTTGCATTGGCAAAACATTTAAAGAAAATTGCACGCAAATCCTTGTACATGTAAAAAGTAATACCAAACAAAAATTATATTAGATTGATTCAAACAAAACTGAAACACATTCATAATAAATATTTATCTATGCATAGCAATCTCTTGATTTTGTCTATCATTCCAACGGGGGATAGCTTCTTCTACAAGATACATTACAATGTCGCTGTATTGATGCAATTCTGCAATTTTAATCGCTGATGAAGAAAAATCCGTGGTTAATGTTGGATCTGCTCCAGCATCACATAGAATGCGAACGATATCTATGGAGTCTTGGAGTGCAGCGAAATATAACGGTGATTGGCCATAATCATCACATATGTTGACATCAGCTCCTATATATAGTAAATGTTCGACAACTTCTTTTTTCTTTCCCATGCATGCCGCAATAAGCGGCGTTGTTCCGTCATCCTCCCTACCAACATCGGTGTCAGTACTACTGAAATCAAATGTTTTTAGGAGCATGTTTAATAATTTTTTATCACCCATGAACGAAGCCCCTATAAGTAGGCTTACAACTTCATCATCTTCTAAGGTCTCTTTCATATCCTTAGTCAAATCAGCTAACATTCCCGTTGATGCGGCTACACTCGCACATAACAACGGCGAAAGTTCTGGTCCGGGAACACATTTCTGAATGTCGCTGATAGATAAAGATTGCTTCACTAGATCCACCATCTTTCTGCTTCCACTCATGACTGCAAGATTGAAGAGTACATTTTTCTCTGAGGAACTGAACAAATCGAAACTGTTGTCTTTGTGGATAGCACACTGGTCTAATAAAAATGAAAACAAACCGATCATTTTATGACCAATTACCCACCTACACAATGATACATCTAATCTATTGTCTGTGCGATATTTCTTCTTGGAGTGGCACTTAATGCGCGAGTACACAGGTTTTACAAATTTTACAATACATTTTGCGATATTCACAGAGAAAGCGTGCTTTAAAAGGCATTCAACTATTTCTAGGTCAGTACAACCTCTTGATACTAGTTTATGCAAATTAAAATTTAATGATCTTGCATTATATTTTGTATTCTTTTTTTCATCAACAAACATTAAAATCATTCTGAATTTTTCTGGAATTGACGACGTGCACATATCTTTCTGACACAATTCAAAGATGGCATCTTCAATTTGGCAACTGAAAAGCTTGCCTCTTCTTCGAGAAATTGAAACACGATATTTCGATAGAAATGTTGATTTCAATTCTTGAAACGGCTTCTTTTTTAAGAAATTAATAAAGTGTATAGTGAAGTTTTCATTGGAGAAACACTGTGCACTGAAAGAATTGTAAATATCTCCGTTTTTCATTTCAAAATATATTCGTTTTACAAGAATCTGAATATGCGTTGGCATGGTAATTTTGACATATGGAACTGCACCTGGGCATTTCTTTCCTATGCGTACATTTCGTCCAATTACATCCATGCTCATATATCGGAGCATCAAATCTGGATGATCTTTTCCTACGTCATACGCGATTACATCCCGGAAGGACTGGTGTAAGAATTCAAACTTGTCGCCACGACGAAATACATATGCTCCCATGCACAGGCGTAAGTATTCTAAAAGTCGAATGCAGCTTTCAACTGTAGGTTCTAAATTATAAGCATTGGAAAGTACACACGTACGTTTGATAATACCAACAGAAGATAGATCTTCGCAAAAGGAGAATACAAGAAGTGCGAAATGTAGCATTCTATCTTCCTTCAATCTCTGCAACTCTGTATATAAATATTCATACGGTTCCTTGAAAAAAATGACCCCTTTGCTTGTGATAATTTTGTCGTTTGCAAACATATGTACTAATGCCGGAAACATACTCCCTTCTGTGTCTAATAGCTGTTCTCGTGAACATTTGCTGTCTTTACAATGACTTCGAAATATTCCTAATTTGTCCCTATCATTCAATGAAAACAATCTGCTCTCCAAATCCAATACACCTGAGTTAAGAAACACGCAGTGTTCTCTGGCTTTAAAGTATGCAAACGTTCTCATAGTGATCAGTACTTTGGAATCATTTCTAATATTGAATCTAACGCTTCCAAATGTTACGAAATCAGAGAGAAGATTCTCACTCATTGCCTTTTCCGCAGAGAGATCTTCAAGGACAAACACTTGCTTTTCGTTGGGATTTGCAAGTGATAATATTTCCGCAGGGTCTTTCACGGAAACAATATTGTATTCTTCTTGTTGTTCAAACTTCAATGCCAAATGACGAACTAGAGCTCTTTTACCAATTCCAGGCCCACCGATAATTGTTGATTGTCTATTTTTTGTTATTTCAGTAAAAAGTTTCTCGAAGTTGTGGGTTTCGAAATATAACCGATCATCTTCTTTCCATCTATCTGTCACATTTTCCTTCACTACAAATATATATTGATGCCATGCATTAATGACTCAAACTGCAGTAATACATTTGTAGTGATAATGTTGATAATGATTATAATATTTCGTTTCATTTGTCAAAGATTTATAATTCCCAAGGACAATGACTATAATAAGGGGTCGTCAAGCCCTTTCAGACTGAATATATCAAATGGTCAACAGGGTATGCTTACTCCTCCTAGGCACCCGATCCCACCTCTGGTGTGTCCAGGGGTCCGTGTTTGTCCAACTCTTGTTTTTGTATTCTATTTAGGACTTACGAGATTGATTACTGTTTGTTATTTTTGCCTTTACGCTTTAAACAATCAGTCTATGCAGTTACTACATGTTTGTTATTTAAGAAGAATAAGCTAATCCCATGCCTGTCCGACATTCAACTTTAATTCAACCTTTTGAAGACAAAATTTAAAAGCGATCATAGGATCACTTCAGACTGGTATGGCATTGAATGAGGATGTAAAAATAACGAACATTGGTTGATTTCATAAATAATAAGAAAAAAGATACTAAACTAAGAGTATAGAAAACACAAGAGGTGGATCACAATCTGCTGATGACCAGTCAAATTTGCAGTGAGCTCTACCGGAGTAATCTGCAATCAATGTAGCGGATCTAGAGGCGGACTTTAAGGGTTGCATTCCCCACTCCCTTTGGTTAATTTTTTTTAACAACAATATAACTTCTCGCTATTTTCGGGTCATAAACCCCCCTGTCTTCATGGGAAATGTTCATACCTGACGGTCGTTTCACTAAGCGATCGTAAACGGACGATTTAAAGGCATATTGTCTAACAAAATCTCAATATTTTATTTCACTTAGAATGCATTGAAATCGTAAGATTTGAATGATTATTTACCAATATGATTTTTTTTACTGTATTCTTAGTCCAAACTAGTAAAACAAACTTGAATTCTTGTGCAGGGTGATAAAAATTCGATTTGGCCCGGCCTTTATTCATATGACCCCTAGTTTGAACTCGTTCGGAAAGCTATATGCGCGTTCTCAATGCAGTTACCAAGGGACCTCAACATAAAAAAATTCTCAAAATGATTAACAGCACAGTGAAAATTAAAGTTTTCAAGTACATATGAACTAAGAAGTTAAAACAAATAATACAGCAGTTCATAGAATAATAGAATGTGTATTTTTTTCTTCAACTGTTTACCCTTGCTGTACCTACCTCGGCATTATGATGTCATCGGCAGTTATCGGAAACGTCATCAGAATCTGGGTATATTTGTATAATTAATCAGATTCTCTGGGCAGACAAACTTCACGAAAACGACAATTATATCATTTTATTTTGTACAATTTACCATTTTTTACTTCTTTTTAATCTTTTTACATCAATGCACATTAGTTTCTGCTGATGAATATGTTAGATAATATGCCTTTAAGTTTACGATTACTTTGACGTACAGGTATATGACCGTTTCACCAAACCTGAAAGAGTCAATTGTGACTTCTGTCCAGTTCAAGTCTGTCCAGGAAGTTGATTTCCTGCTAAAACACATGTTTTGCCTGCAAACTCACAAAAGTGAGTTCAAAATCAACAGCAAATAAAGATGAATACCCCGGTAAACCAAAACCATCTGTAATCGTTCTTACCATTTTCATCTTCAGGCAAATCATATTGTTCCTCTGTATCACTAACAAATCTAGGAATTGTTATATTGCTTATATGCTGAAAGACTTTGTTTGCATATTTGTCTCCTCCAAGGCGCTTGATAACCTGCTCAAAGATATTGTGCGGTAATTATTTGCAGTTGAGGTAATAATTGAAAGACAAAACATTAAATATTTTCAGAGTTACATCGACTGATTGTTTAATTGTTTGTTTGTTTTACGTCCCGTCGAGACTTTTTCACTCATATTGAGTCGTCACCAGTTGTAGGTGAAGTACCATAAATTTATACCTATGCTTAGCGGTAGGGCCATAACAGTGAGGGTTTGTTTTGTTTTTTGAGCAATTGTGATTCTTTTCATTAAATACTTCATATCTTTAAACTTTTTCCGGGGGGTAAAAATTGGTTCTGTGCCATATATTTAAAAATACTAGATAAAACTAAATAAACACCTTAATTGTGATTTATTTTTCCTTCAGTGTCTAAAACAAATTCATTTATTAGTGTAATAAAGAGGGTCCTTAAAAACTGAGCGTTGCAGGAAGGCAATTCACTACCTATTCAGTTCTAAGGTTTTGACGCGGTATTGCACGAGCGAGGCTCGAACTCAACGACCTCCCGGGTTGCGAAACGAACACTAAATTACTGAGCTACATGTTACTGGCGGACGGTTAAAAAGTCCACATAGGGAAACCATCTAAAGCCAGAAAATGAGTTTTTTTAATGCACAATAACTGTAAGTTGCATGTTTACATTCGTATCATGTAATATTTGTTATGCCATGAAGGGGCAAGAACAACGTTTCCTTTCTCACGTGGATAAATTTATTTTTCTTTGCTTCATTGCAATATTACAATAAACTTCATTTTCTAAGTTCACAATGACGATGTGAGAGAAGGGAGGTACATTGACAGAGGCTTGCTGCTAAACGCAGAGGTCTAATTTAAGAAATTAATAGGGACTTCTTTGTGCCGAAATTGCAAGTGATGGGGCTTGTATAAGGGAATTCAAGGATGGCGTTAGTTGAGACCCCTGTCAATTATATGTTTACGGAAGATTTTGGGTTTTTTCAAATACGTTAAAATGTCAAGTGGCCAGTATTATATGGATACGGCTCAACATTTGTTTCTCTGTTGGAACGTAACAGCTGATAGTCAATATAAATGATTTTATAAAGGAAATAGGAGTGCAATTTATGAAATGCCTTTTGAAAGATGTTCCATAAAAAAAGTTCATTGCTTGTTTATGCATTTATACTCATTTTCGCAAGTTAAACTGTCCAGTGACGTTAGCCAGGACTAATTCAACGTGGATACTCGGCGGCAAGGGGTCTGAAAGGACCGTCTAGTCCCAGTGGGGGCCGGGTTCAGATATAACCTGTTTGGGGTGTAGGGGGGCAAAAGCCACCCTTGCCTAAAATTGATTTTTCATGGTTATTTGAGCATAATATTTGAAGCTGTGTCTTAAAGGGACTTAAGTAATGGGATTTAGTATGTTATATTACCCATGTTAGCATAACCAAATATCAAAAGCATTGGCAAGAGTGTTTTCAGAGGAGGTGTCTGGTACGGGTCCAAAACAACATTTTGATGAATAGACAGCCAGGACGGGGACGAACAACCTAGCTTCCCATTCTTCTTCCGATTACGTCAGACTAAGAAATTAGAAATTGCTAAAGCAAACTGGGCATATAAGTTCCCCTTCCTTTGTAACATGGGATTTGAACACAATAAACAGATTGAACCACCCATAAAAAAAGCAACCACCGGAGAGTGCATCATAGAGGAGCAGAACCGTTCCGAACCTCCCGGTTGATGTCAGATCAACACCTACGCTTGCCGGTAAAGCTGAATGTCGATCATTTGCGAAAGAAACACAGATTCAGAAACAACGTATTACCACTAGAAACCGATATGAGATTATTCTTGCCATTGCTTAATTTTAACACATTTTCTTAAAGGAGACAATTCAATTCCATTTAAAAATTGGCAAAAAGATGTGATGCTTGAGTATCCAGCTACATGGCAAAGCCACCCGCCATGCTGGGTCAAAAAGGTCATTGTTTAAAAGTGAATAAAGTTTCGCCCGGGATAACCCGACCGGCAAGTGGCGCCCTGTATTTTGCTAAGCAAACCCGATATTTCATAATAAACAGTCACCAAGTCTTTCGGATATACCTTAAAAATTGAAACAATTCACTGCTTATAACATGTAGCTTGGAGTGTCATAAGTAGTCGGTAAAATTTGTGCGTTCCTCCAACACTGGTAACGCGTTTTTTAAATTTAAAGTTATTTCAACATATCAGGACCTGGCCAGAAACAGATAACGAATTTAGTTAATTGCTTGTTAAGATTTATGATCAAAATTTTATAACACTGTTCCTCTTATGATTCTTTTGAAAGTTTGATGTATTTCAAAGACAATCCCTTAAAAATTAAAATGATAATTTCGATATTGATAGATTTTCCCATTTAACCAGAAGCATGGTTTCTTGTGTTTTTGAATTTCCTCTAAATTCTCATACAGTGTCATGTGGACAGACGCAATTTCTTGCATTGAATAGATCGTTGGATGTCGTCGCCTTTTGATACATGTTTTCCATCCTTTCGGGAAAGGAAAATGTCCCCATCCTTCTGTTGGTTCCAAGTCGAGTGGGACATTTTTCTTATCAATTTATTCAATATACCAACAACAAACAAAGACAGCCGTGATTGTCAAAATCTTTGAAGATATACGTTTTCGTTTTCTTGCCCAAAAATAAAAATTAAATTGTAGTCATGCTTTTAATTCGATTTTACATTTGTTAAATTAGAAATGCAAATAAGTTGATGTCAGTTGTGCCAACAGCTTGCTGAAATTCCCAGCAATTCGCCAATAATCAATGGGTCTAAAAGCTGTCTGTCGTTTCCATAGCAATTGTTTTAGATTGTTCTTAACGGAATTCAAACCTTTTTACTTTATCAAGATATAGGATTCGCCAATTGGATATGCTCCGGGTCAACAGATAATGTTTACCCGCCTTCCAGAGCTAAACCGCTATCACCTCAAGATATGTTCAGGTTGTGTTTATTTGTCTTTCTCTTAAATTGGACTGTATAGAGATTGATTCATTTTTTCGTTATATTCACCTTTTTATGGTGAAATTTCATGTTTTTTGACTTTATGCATTAGTGTATAAAAATACATAGTCCATCACTTTAAATAATGTAATATTTGAACATATTGCAATTTACCAAACCTGGCAAACAACCTCTTCTTGTTGCAGTTGAATTTTTTCCAAATGTTTTTGATGGGTCCGATGTATTTTCGGTGATTTTTTCAGGCACAACTTGGCTTGTTTGGGACGTATTGGAAAAAATTCTTTCGGGACAATTCTTCTCCATGCTTTTACAAGATAAAAAGGAGTTCTATTTGA
Source organism: Ostrea lurida (assembly GCA_903981925.1). NCBI lineage: Eukaryota > Metazoa > Mollusca > Bivalvia > Ostreida > Ostreidae > Ostrea > Ostrea lurida. Next base: position 2,202 of record CAJDSM010000880.1, on the reverse strand, counting down.
TGATCCAAAGTTTCTAAAATGTAAGATAAATTCGGTCGTTATTATTATACAGCGTAAGTTGTATTTCAGGACTGAGAGGGGAAACCGTTTTGGAAGGTCATTGCTTATCCATGAAATGCAATATGTTGGACGATGCTTATCGATAGAGCATATTACACCGCCAAGGATCCAAAATTTGTTTCGCAGGGAAGTGGGGGCTATGGCTATCTAAATTTTAAAAGAGGTTCCAATCGAAACCACGAACTAACATAAGTATTTGAATTTCAGAATTGAATATGCGTTAAAATATTCTATTACTCAATGAATAAACATTTTGCATGAAGTAAATAAATTCATATTCAAGTAAAGTAAATTATGTCGGATTCCCCTATGGTGTCGTTGTTCTATTAAGAAGCCTAATATTAAGCAATAATTTGATATCAAGTTTACATTTACAAATTTTCAAAGAAAAAAAACCCAACAACGTAATATGGATTGCTCTGTCATAATAAGCGGTGTGGTTGATTTTTATATTGCTGAACTAAACCGATGGTAACACCGTGTTTTGCATTACTGGGCATGCCAATAAATTGAAACTAGTAAAAATATGTGTAAACGATTTTTATTTTCAGAAGCAGAAAAATATCCTTGATAACAACACACCAATATGACACACATATATCTGTACATGATTTTAATTATTTCTAGAGGAGCTTTATACATGTATCTTGTTCGCAATGGTACTTACCATCAGCTGTTTGAAAACCGATTTCGAATGCATGGGATGTCAGCCCCGCAGATAGACACAGAGTGCGTCACACATACAGTGTACATGTAGGTATCAAACTCAGATTTAGCATTGACATTTAAGAATTTTGGATCTATTTATCTATCTATCTATCTATCTATCTATTCTATCTATCTATTCCCTATTTCTTTCTAATTCGTCTGTTCTGTCTGTCTGTCTATCTGTCTGTCTATCTGCCTGCCTGCCTGTCTGTTATCAAATTATGAAAATATACTAGAATTTTAAATAACGTTTTTCATTCCTGTAGTAAACTACATGTGTACAACGAAATTTAAAGAATAGACTTTCCCAGATAACGGGTGTGTGATGACTTGTTTCCAGTATTTTGGTCGAATAAGGTCAAATTGTTTTTCGAATTATATCCGTCAATTAACGATACGAGATATGTATTGCATAATGAATACTTTCAGAATCCTTCTTTTTTATATTTGTCTTCGAATAGGTAGTTTTAACAGACATTTTTTATCATCCAATCCGCTGAAATATCCATACAGACTAACTAGTAAACTTTAAGACAGTGTTAACTCGTAAACAATCATTAAAAGTCACATAAAACTCATAGTGTACGAACTGACAGGATCATGCGACAGCAGTCATTTCAAACTTTGTGTCATGTCATATGCCATGCTTGCATTTTTGCTTTTCTTAAAAGAAAATGAAACAAATATAAAAGTTCATTCGGGAATCCTTTCGACTCTAATGCTATCTAAATTGTAGAAAGAATTTTGGAAATAGCAAAGCTTTAAGAGAAAAGCTGCTCATGCAATCTTTTCCAACACTTCATAAATACTGCTGTGTGTAGTAAACCAGGAATGATAAAATGATGGTATGTAGGTTACATGCATAAG
>CAJDSM010000879.1:6503-33997 GCA_903981925.1 Ostrea lurida | reverse complement strand
AATGTAAAGGCCAAGGTAATGAACAGTGATTCAAATCTGCGTAAGTCAAAATAGAGGACAAACCCGCGTGAATCATTTTTCTTGATCAGGAGTAAACGGAGTAGTGTCCAATCGTGTTATGAAAAACGGCTTAAACAATTGCCATGAAACATATCGGACAGATTTGACCCGATGGCCATTGATAATGGAACACGAGGAAAGCATTTAACCCAATGATTTGACCCTTTTGAATATCGAATAAGTTGAGAAACAAACAACCTAAGCACGTTGTTTACTAATATGTTAAAGGCAAAGATAACGAACAGTGGTCAATCTCGCTAGTCCTAAATTGAATACAAAAACAAGAGTTGGGCAATCAGGACCCCTGGACCACACCAGAGGTGGGATTTCAGGTGCCTAGGAGAGTAAGCATCCCTGTTGTAAAGATGACAATTGGAGAACGAAAATTGTCCTCTTTTGTTGAGACGGTTATTTTACCGTTAATGTCCTATGTTAAAAGTAATTTGTATAAGCAATATGCATGTCCCCTACCGGCGCCATCATTGGATAAGCAATTATGATTGCCATATATGGATTAGATATGGTATCATTTTGCGGTAGTTTGGTATTTTACCCGATTGGTGTAAATTAGATTGGTCCTTTGGATTGAAATCCGCCGTCCATGTCACAGCACGTGTTTGTCGGCGATAGAGTTCTCCCTCCTGAAGAGAGTATGTCCTTATGATCTATGTATTACGATATTGTCGACATCGTTTTCACCAACTCTGTTGTTTCAATGTCGAGTTAAGAATTGTTTTTCATTCATTAACTATTATAATGTTGACGATATCAATTTACATTTAAACAGACATTTTGAGCCACCTATTCATGTTTACAATTGTTGTACGATATCGAATCAACATCGGTGTCGACATTGTTACCTCTTATCTTATTACATTCGTTCACATTGTCGACATACCACCAAAGTCCACCCGTTCGCTTCAAAATTGCAAAGTTTCATTTGAAGGGATTAGAAAAATTTTGGGATCGCTAAACCAACGGAGCGAGTTTTTCAGAATGATCACTAAAACACAGACGCAATGATCCTGATACGCGGAGCAACTTAATTTTATAGTTAAAGAAAATGTCAGCTGAATTAAATGTGTTACCTTTCTTTCCTTTTTTTTGAGTTTCATGGTGCTCTTTTCCAAAGAATTATAAATTAAAATCTTACATTATGGCATTGAGAAAAATCGCGATTTGATATGATATATATATCTAATTATGAAATACTTTTAGGCACAATGCTATCCGCCGAGTTCCTTAACTGGATCTCTTTAAAAACTACATGTAAAGGCAACGTAACGAACAGTGATATTATCATACATCGCCAAAAGTTACAAAAAGCAAGAGTGGGCTAACACGGACCCCTGGAACACACCAGAGCGTGGGGATCAGGTGCCTAGGAGGGCAAATTGTGTGTTTAAGGAAAAGTGGACATTTCTCAAAAATTTCAATTTTCCGAAGATATTCACAGTACTCAATCTCGTTTCAACAAAAAATCTTGAGTGTGTTCATAGTTATCTGTTTTAGAGCTACAATAGCATATTTTAAAAGTTCCTGGTTTTGCAAGTAAAATGAAACTGTAGATCACTCCATGCATTATAGTAAGTTGACTGTAGCATAGAAGGCAAGAAAACATACTTGCACAATGGGTTATCAAAACCCGAGACTAAGAGACTCTCGCATTACTAATGAGGTGATTCATAACACTTGACGCTACTTAAGCTGATAAAGATTATTACAATGATCAAGATTTTGGAATTCATGCAAAAAGCGTCTTCAATATCAGGGAGACGAAAAAAAAATTCTACCAGGAAAATGTCAGAAACATTGCGTCTGTCGAATATTAATGCAAAGTTAAGTACCGCTAATAGGAAAAGTATTATTAACAAGATGTGCTGTTGTAGAAACACTGATGCCCCCGCGATTCCCACATGCCAGGAAAGGAGCGTGCCAAAAGGATTATGCATGTGAAATATGAAAATCTATCACTTTACCATCTCAAGAGTTTAGCCAATGTTTAAGTTTTTGAAAAAGTAGGTCAAACTTCAAGGTCAAGGTCAGGAGGTCAAAATTTTGGTTACCGTAGAAAGGCTGTCCATAATGGAACCACATGTGTAATATGCAAAGTCCCATCACTTGCCATTCAAAAAGTTAAGGGCAATGTTAGCTTTTTGAAACAGTAGGTCAAATTCAAAGGTCATAGGTCAGGAGGTCAAAAAATTTTGTACCCAGTAGAAAAGGCTTGTCATAAAGGAACACACCATCTGTTAATATGAAAGTCCATCCTTTCCATTCAAAAGTATGCCAATGTTAAAGTTTTTTTGTGGACAAACGAAAAAGACGAACCAAAACTATATTGCCCCCGATCGAAGATTCCGGGGCATAAAAAGTGGTGTTTACAAATGTTTATAGTGTGAAAATGCAATGGATTGATGTTATATTGTTGCGATATGATTCGATATAAAACTCAGAGTAGAATTCAGGTCAATTATCAATCTGAGGTGCCTTACTATCTGAGTTCAAGTTCACCATTAAACATGCACTGAAAAATAAGATGAGGTTCCTCCTGCATGTTCACATGCATTGAGTCTCACAGTTTGTAAGAAAAGAAACATTTTTTCCAGTATGATTATGAACACAAGTTTGAAAACACTTAACCAGCAATTTAATACAATGAAGACATTGCTCAAAAAGGGAAGAAGTACTTAGAACTAGGATAGACTCTCTCAGACAACACTTGTTATAACAAAGATTTGACTGAAGCATGCTGTGATGTCAGTGGTTGCAAATCTGAACATTACTCCACCATTTTTTTCCTAACGAATGATTTTAAATCATGCTATAAATTGGTTTAAATGTCAACAAAGAACTGAATTTTTCAACAATAATTACTATAAATATATAATGCAGTATTCAAGTTTAACAATGTCAATCAATTTTAAAGCCCAACATCTACAAAACTTTCTAAAGTTTGGCAATAAAATGGGATAATATATGTTTTTCACAATAAATACAAATGCTTGAATCCACTTGATCAAAGCCATGTATTATACATTCCTAGTGCAACTGGTTTTTGTAACATTGTATTTTTGATTGGCTATAATCAACTGAGATGGGATGGTTAAATGAGTATATAACGAGATAGAAAGCTTTCATGGTGACGTCATAATAATTTGTGACGCAAAATACATAACGTCAAGTATAAACATTTCATAAATAATTTCATAAAAACGATGTAAACATCATGCCAAGCAAAATTGCATTTACTGGCGAAGCCTTACGCAATTGCTGGGTAAAACTCATGTTTCAACGTTAAATCGGCATTAACAGTTTGCAAATCCACAAATGAGAAGGTAGGCAAATATTATAATTCCCTAATTTTACTGTACCAGTACAACTATTCAAAATAGGGAATTAGTTGGTACAGGAGAATATTACACACCGTGTATATCGTGTAATACTTAATTTTATATATAGTATCAAAGCTCTATTGTTACATGGTCTTTAATGTCCCAGGAAAAGCTGTCATGGTGTGTAGGAAGTCCTAAGTGGACATCCCTAAACAAAGACCCAGACCATTCGGACAGACCACAGATGGTCAATACACACATATTAAATTTTGATCAAAAGGTCAAACTTGTTGATACTCAATGGACTCCTACTATCATTAATTTCTATAACAACAACAGTACTGCATGTGGAATCAGTTATTGTTCATGGGGGTCCTTTTTCTGGTTAACTGTGAACATTATCAAAATTATCATAACAGAAATCTCAACCATGAAATCAAGTGTCACATGTTGTTTCTTCTTGGAACCATGAAAATATGTAAAACAATAATACAATTCATTGGAATTCCTTATTTATTTTTTTTAAATCTACTGCATCGATCATCTTCCTGTTTAAATTACTGGCAAAATTTTTTGGCAGCTAGTATATGAATTTTCATGCAACTTTGGGAGTAAGTCCTAAAACGGCCCAAACCAAGGACCAATCCAATGATGTACTGATTATGGAAGTCTAGCAACTGTAAAACATTAAGATACTCCATCTGGCCATATTATATACTGTAAAATCATTTATTTTCGGGGTTTTAAGAATTTGTGATTTATTAATTCATTTATTATATATTCATTTCATCGTGGATTTATTTCATTGTTTTTATTAGACCACGAAAATAAACGAAATTAAATATACCAACAAATTTTTTGATTTTACAGCATATTCAGTAAAACAGCCTACATTCAAAGCCTAAATATATAGAAACAACTCTTAACGGATAACGGAAACCTATTTAGAAAATCAAAGCAACTTGCTGTAACAAAAACATTCATAATAAAAAATCTAGGACAAAGTTTATCATCATGTTAATAAACAAAAGGACTGTGTGGACGGATTCAAGGTAAATAAATGTATCTGTATGTGCAGCGTTCTAATGATAAGTGTATGTTTATGAGTAAACACACTGAGTAGAATGTAGTTTAAGGTAAACAAAAGTCGTACTGTTTTAAATGTACTGAGTGTGTAGAGAATTCAACAATCTCTGTGTATTGTATGGGTGGGTGGGGGGTTAAAAAGCAAAAGACGAAAAAGGGACCCCTGAAAAGGGACAGCTGGCAGGGTCTGAAGAAAAAGGGGAAACCTATTAGTCACAGTGCCCCTGAGGAGGGTGACGTGTAGGGAAAGGAATGGTGGGGGAGATTCTGATGGACCCCATTCAACAAATTATCAGTGAACAATTCCACACAAATTTACTGGATTTTTCTCCCAATTTTTTCTATATTCAATTTCATTTATCTGTAACGCTAAATTGTAAATCAAATAAATCTCTGACTGTAACAATGTATCATGTCAGGCTGTGACATAAAAATCAGCAAACGTATATTAACTGTTATGAATGTGTGTGGTTGTGTGGATTGTTAGTGTAATGTCATATGCCGTATAATTATATTGTTTATAAAATGTCTAAAATAAAAACATTATTAAAACAAAATAACTGTTATGCATTAAGCTGCACTTCATGAAAATACGCTGGCTGCAGTTCTCATTCTCGTGTACTTTCAAATTGTGACAATATCTTATTCACATTCTATTTCACATTTCTGGTCCAAGAATATACCCATGCAATCATAAAAGCTTATCAAGATTGTTCACACTCATTGTCAGAGGAAGTGCTTAATCCTTTCCTATTTATGTAAATCAAAGACCAAAAAATTGGACACACACATACACTCTCCTGCCACATCACACATTGTACACACACATACACCACAAACATACACACATTACTGTGGAATCATCGTTGTTTGTGGAGGACTGATCGATGTTTGTTAGATTTCGTGGGCCACTCTTACCCATGAATTTACGTCCCCACCAAACATGTTTTAATTTTCCTTTTCATCTTTATAAATATCATTACTGTTCGGCATTATTTATAAATTACCCAACAAAAATTACGCCCCAGAACCAGCAAAATTTTGCGTAACCCATGAACATTGGGCCCCAGATTGTGAATTTTAAAATGATTCCACTTGTGACAGTATTATAATTAATCAGTTAATATAATGGTTAAATTCTTTCCTTATGAGGATCAAGTGAAAAAAAAATGCCAGTACCTACCATAAAGTATTTTATGTACACTTATAATGCATGGAAAATACGTACATATTAGCTTTGCGATACTATGATTATTGCTTAGGGTTATGTTGTAGTGGCTTAGTATAATATTTTTAGTTAGCTCTGCCTGGGTTCATAAAAGCTGTCCCCTAAAGCTTGATGTATTCATATCTCTGACAATGCTTACAGCAGCCACACACCAGAACTCAATACTGGCTTTGCTTTGCAATAAGTTTTGGTCTTTCAGACAAGATAAACATAACTAAACAGCAAATTCCTGATGTTAAACATCTAATTTTTGAAAGCAAATCGAATATGCATGGTAGCAGACTGCATGATGGTTTAAAACTATTTCTTGAAATGAGGCCTCACTAAGTGACATACTTTACTGAACATTAATAGCTAGGTTAGTTTGGGCATGTAAAAAAAAAAATGAAATGTCTTCTCAAAAATCATTAAATTTAAGGAACTAAATTCTAAAGTCTAGACTTCTTTGCACATTTATTTTTTCTCCAGCATTCATTTACAACGGTCTATTGATATTGTGGTTGGTGGCCTCATGTTCCTTCAAGGACTTTATTTGTTCCACGTGTCTATAAATAAGCCATCTAGAACTAACATTCCATCTAGGGAATAACTCATGTCAGTGTATTGGTCAGTGTACATACTGGCTGTCCAGTCCAACTTACAAATACCACATGCAAGCACTTGAATAGCATTTATGACCCTCACAGAAATACCCCTGTACTGGTTGATTGACTATACTTCCTACTATCCAGTACAGCACACTGCAATAATAGTGTTTGTACGTACTTTCAGCCACCTATCCTGAAATCAATTACAACTTATGGATTGATAATCAATTAATATAGTTATCAGTAACAAATTATCAAACCGGGTACTGTCTCAATGAGTTTGCAAAACAAACACACACACGTCACAAATTCTAGACATTTTTCTTGAAATATTTTGACCGCATTTCTGTTATTTTTTTAATGTAACGCAAGAAGACTGTGACATCACAATGGCTAAATATCCATGTGACATCACAATTTAGTAGCTCTTTACTGTATATAGTCTTAGCTTGCATTACCATAACATTCCTAATGAAAAAAAATACAACTCGGAGGAAGACCGCAGTAACAATCAAAGTGGGTCCAACTATTTCCTAGACAGTGTTTTAGATTTTTTATTTTTTTGAATTTACCCGATCCATTAAAAGACATTGTGTGTATTTTCTATTTCAAGTTCAAATAATTAAAACTGAAAATGAAAATTCCCTTTTGATTAGAATATCTATTAGAAAATAAATTAAATTGTTCATAGATAGTCTGAGAGAGAGAGAGAGAGAGAGAGAGAGAGAGAGAGAGAGAAGAGAGGAGACGAGAGAGAGAGAGAGAGAGAGAGAGAGAAACACCCCACAATGTCAATTTATCCTAAGTTTGGCCCCAGCAAGAAGAAAACCGCAGGGTTAAGAAATGTCAAAAATGTCATTTGCTGGTTCACAAAAACTGGTAAACCTACAGTTGTCATTACACATATCACAGAGAATGATGAAATGAGTCTACTGCATTTAGGTCAGTTAACCTGTGCATCTACAATACACAGTTCTGTATAGACCTCAACAACAAAGCTCTCAAGGTATAGTGCAAAGAGCTGCATGCAGCACTGATAGGCCTCTGCCGTAATTTTAGTAGCGATTATAATTACTCGATATCTTTGGACTTTAGGGGTTTTGGAAGGTGAGGACCTTTGGGTTTTGGTGGTCAATTTTTCCTTCAGCCCATCAAAAAGCAAGCCAAAATAGTTTGGACTGGTCAAAATAGTAAAATATAACAGGAGTTCATAACTCCATATACTACATAGAATTAATCATTTTTAATCAAGTGACCATAATGATTGTAATATTTAAATTTAATGGCTGCATGGGCCAATGTCATTCACAGATGCTGTAAGCTACAATGACTCATCCAATAGCATATCTACCATTCAATAATCTAATAGCTAATCTAACTCTAAACGAAAATCATTACAGCTATATGTATCAAGGTAATCTTTGGCAAAGCTCTATTAATGATAATTTACATTACAGTCCCATTGTGTACAATCAATCCATATTTCAGTGTGAAGTACAAACTACCAATCAACTTTAATTGCATGTTTCCTCAAATTACACAAAGTCAAGACACAGACAAAAATAAATACCGGTACTTGTGTCTGAAGTACATCGGCAATTATGCAGTCTCTCCAACCAACCCCAAACCTACATGAATATTATCGAAAGGCTTAAGGGATTTCTATTCTTATGATATCATTTCCAGAGTGGTGCAACAGAAACACCCTTTATTCATGTATCCTTTATCAAGAAAAAGATTTGCAAGATTAAAAAAAATCCTACTTCAGATTTGAATGCTGTAATAATCATAGGGCTTTAATTTTGTGGAGCTAATTTTTTTCGTGATTTTTATCATTCAGTTATAGGTTAAATCTTGTGGATAGTAATATATATTGAGCTAAAACCATATCCCTAAATACTTTGAACAGCACACTTTGCATATGGTTTAATTTCCCTTATCGTTAAATATCAAATCACTAATATAGCAAAAATAACCCCCAGCAAGTGTCCCCTTTTACAGTATCAGAAACCTTAATGACTGGAAGAATTAGCATTTTTATTTATTCATAAAAGACTTTAATGTAATTTTTATATCCTGGTGCCATATACATGTATGTACCTTGATACAATTCCAAACAATCATGGCATCTTTACATTTGGTGCTAGTATATCTGTGTGTTTTCAGTTAGTGTAAAAACATCTAGTAATTCACAGGTATGGACATCTTATCTTGGCCCACTAGGTGGCAAAAATAAACAGAGGTTGAACAAATCTTAAATTAAATCTCTGTATTGGATCGCTTTCAATAAATTCAGCAAAACCCCAAACAGCCGCAAAATACCTTAATCTACCCAGAGGGCCCATAATGGCAAGTTAACAAATATGTGGCATTCCAGTGACTAACGCTGTTGCAGTTCAATAAACATTATAAGGGTGGGCCAGCGATACCTCCCATATTTTGAAGATAAACAAATACAAAGACAAATTTAGTCTTAATCATATAGCTGTAAGTTTCCCCGTTAGAAACATAAAGACTTGCATTTTGAAATCATTATTTTTATTTTAGACTTCCGGATGGAAAAACTGTTATATATTTCTACCTAAAACTGCATGCTAATTCAACCAAAGTATGTGTACATAGCATGCAGAATCAGTTTCGTTTCACAATTCCTCATCATTTTTTTTTTTCTCTTGCTTTTTCTTTTTTTTTTTCTAGGTGGACATACTGTAAAAGTGCATGCATATCTGGGTTTATTTTGCTATTTTTAACTGTTTTCATGCTCCCTATGGTTTAATTTGACAAGCCTATCTCCTCTTGAATGAACTTGATGAATGTTGTCCTAAATGAAAAAGAATTGAATGTCCCACCCTATTTTCTTTAATTCAGCGAAAAAATATTTCAAAAATATATACTCATTGTGAGTACTAATAAGGTCTACATCCGATTACTGCTTTCTTCTATTTCTATTCATTTAAGTAGCATAATCTGTATCTTTTAAATTTTTTACACTGTGATATCTTTTATGGAAATTCAAATATATAAACTGTAAAAATGCGAACCACGAAATCTGCTCGATCAAAATGTAAACATCAAGCGAGAAAAAAGCCTCCAAAGACATTTTGTCTTCATCGTGATAATTCTATAAATGGAAAGAGATATACGTCATACTGTCACGCGATCTCCTTATATGGAAGTAGATTTCAAAATGACGTTTGAAATGTTTGTAGTAAATAGCCTATATTCGAGGTAATTCTGAACTCGCAAATGCAAAACTATATGATTAAAACCACATGCATACTTATGATATGTTGTTAAATACGTATACTATTGTTCACAAAGAGAAAAAGGCCATGTGTATACATGCAAACAAATAATAGAGTACTGCGCATGTCTACATCTCAGGCGACTTTGTTGTTTTTTCATAGGTTGGTAATATCATAAATAATTAGAAACAAGTGCTTCGTTCTTTTGTATCTTTTGCTTTCAAATGTTGTAATTACGTACAAAAGCATAACTTTATTAGATGTATACTTAGAAAAAATCCGAGAGATTTAATTTTTCGTAAAGATACAGTATTATGCTACTTTAAGTCTTTCTTTTTTTTGGAATTAACATGCACTAAAGTGAGTCTAAACCATCCACAATGTATATTTCTTTTCCAAATATTGTAGCACAATTACTTTTGTTAAACATAAAATCATTGTAAAAATACTCCACTCTTGCATTACTCCTTTAATTATATTTATTGAAAAATGATCCATTGCATGTCAAGTGTATCAAAATATGCATAAAATACCTTCTCTCAGGTAAATATATCTGAGATGTTTTATTTTCAATTCACTAACAAGCCATATTAATATTGTCCTTCATTTCCAATTAAATATTAATATATTGCCAATGTAAAATAATCTTACACAGATCAATTTAGCTCATTTTTTAGCAATTGTCAAATCCAGTCCACGTTTCTTCCATGGAATTTTTTTTTATTGCTATACATTGCATATAGTTATACTAGACTACTAACTTTAAGTAATTGTATAAATATGCATGTCAATTTTTGAACAATTTTCCATTTTCCAGGACCTAATAAATCAAAGAAGCTATAGAGTCAACATTTTTTCTTATTCCTCTTCTGAAAATTCCTGTACACTCTTGACCACTAGTTGTTAGACCTTAAATTTGTGAGTCTACTTGTAATTGTATGTTGTATAGTCGGTAAATAGCTCTTTAGGCTAATGTTATTTGTAATGAATAAATATTATTTTGATTTGAGCCATTCCTAGCAAAAAGGGCCCCTTTCTTATCCCACAATTTTTGAAACGTCACAATGAAAAATGTGACGTCATTTTTTGCATACCTTTGTAAAGAAAGATATCATGAACCTACCAATCACCACTAATAGTTGTAATTTTTGATTTACTGTATTTTAAGGACAACAATATTTGCCATAATGCTGAGAGACTGTTCTCTATAATCTAAACTTCAGCTTTAAATCAATTAGTTAAGGCTATCTTTCTTTACAAGGTATGCAAAAATGACGTCACATTTTTCATTGTGACGTTTCAAAATATTGTGGGATAAGATAAGGGCCCTTTTTGCTAGGAATGGCTCAAATCAAAATAATATTTATTCATTACAAATAACATTAGCTCTAAAGAGCTATTTACCGACTATACAACATACAATTACAAGTAGACTCACAAATTAAGGTCTAACAACTAGTGGTCAAGAGTGTACAGGAATTTTCAGAAGAGGAATAAGAAAAAAATGTTGACTCTATAGCTTCTTTGATTTATTAGGTTCCTGGAAAATGGGAAAAATTGTTCCAAAAATTGACATGCATATTTATACAATTACTTAAAGTTAGTAGCTAGTATACTATATGCAATGTATAGCATATAAAAAAAATTCCATGGAAGAAACGTGACTGGATTTGACAGATTGCTAAAATTGAGCTAATTGATCTGTGTAGATTATTTTACATTGGCAATATATTAATATTTAATTGGAAATGAAGAGCAATATTAATATGGCTTGTTAGTGAATTGAAATATAAACATCTCAGATATATTTACCTGAGAGAAGGTATTTTATGCATATTTGATACACTTGACATGCAATGGATCATTTTTCAATAAATATAATTAAAGGAGTAATGCAAGAGTGGGAGTATTTTTACAATGATTTTATGTTTTTAACAAAAGTAATTGTGCTACAATATTGGAAAAGAAATATACATTGTGGATGGTTTAGACTCACTTTAGTGCATGTTAATTCCAAAAAAAAGAAAGACTTAAAGTAGCATAATACTGTACTTTAGAAAAATTAAATCTCTCGGATTTTTTTCTAAGTATACATCTAATAAAGTTATGCTTTTGTACGTAATTACAAACATTGAAAGCAAAAGATACAAAAGAACGAAGCACTTGTTTCTAATTATTTATGATATTACCAACCTATGAAAAACAACAAAGTCGCCTTGAGATGTAGACATGCGCAGTACTCTATTATTGTTTTGCATGTATACACATGGCTTTTTCTCTTTTGTGAACAATAGTATACGTATTTAACAACATATCATAAGTATGCATGTGGTTTTAATCATATAGTTTTGCATTTGCGAGTTCAAGAATTACCTCGAATATAGGCTATTTACTACAAACATTTCAAACGTCATTTTGAAATCTACTTCCATATAAGGAGATCGCGTGACAGTATGACGTATATCTCTTTCCATTTATAGAATTATCACGTTGAAGACAAAATGTTTTGGAGGCTTTTTTCTCGCTTGATGTTTACATTTTGATCGAGCAGATTTCGTGGTTCGCATTTTTACAGTTTATATATTTGATTTCCATAAAAGATATCACAGTGTTAAAAAATTTAAAAGATACAGATTATGCTACTTAAATGAATAAAATAGAAGAAAGCAGTAATCGGATGTAGACCTATATTAGTTACTCACAATGAGTATATATTTTTGAAATATTTTTCGCTGAATTAAAAGAAAATAGGGGTGGGACATTCAATTCTTTTTCATTTAGGACAACATTCATCAAGTTCATTCAAGAGGAGATAGGCTTGTCAAATTAACCATAGGGAGCATGAAAACAGTTAAAAATAGCAAAATAAACCCAGATATGCATGCACTTTTACAGTATGTCACCTTAGAAAAAAAAAAAGAAAAAGCAAGAGAAAAAAAAAAAATGATGAGGAATTGTGAAACGAAACTTGATTCTGCATGCTATGTACACATACTTTGGTTGAATTAGCATGCAGTTTTAGGTAGAAATATATAACAGTTTTTCCATCCGGGAAGTAAAATAAAAATAATGATTTCAAAATGCAAGTCTTTATGTTTCTAACGGGGAAACTTACAGCTATATGATTAAGACTAAATTTGTCTTTGTATTTGGTTTATTCTTCAAAATATGGGTAGGTATCGCTGGCCCACCCTTATAATGTTTATTGAACTGCAACAGCGTTAGTCACTGGAATGCCAATATTTTGTTAACTTGCCATTATGGGCCCTCTGGGTAGATTAAGGTATTTTTGCGGCTGTTTGGGTGTTTGCTGAATTTTAATTGAAAGCATCCAATACAGAGATTTTAATTTAAGATTTGTTCAACCTCTGTTTATTTTTGCCACCTAGTGGGCCAAGATAAGATGTCCATCCCTGTGAATTACTAGATGTTTTACACTAACTGAAAACACACAGATATACTAGCACCAAATGTAAAGATGCCATGATTTTGTTGGAATTGTATCAAGGTACATACATGTATATGGCACCAGGATATAAATTACATTAAAGTCTTTTATGAATAAATTAAAAATGCTAATTCTTCCAGTCATTAAAGGTTTCTGATACTGTAAAAGGGGGAACACTTGCTGGGGGTTTATTTTTGCTATATTAGTGATTTGATATTTAACGATAAGGGAAATTAAACCATATTGCAAAGTGTGCTGTTCAAAGTATTTAGGGATATGGTTTTAGCTCAATATATATACTATCCACAAGATTTTAACCTATAACTGAATGATAAAAATCACGAAAAAAATTAGCTCCACAAAATTAAAGCCCTATGATTATTACAGCATTCAAATCTGAAGTAGGATTTTTTTTAATCTTGCAAATCTTTTTCTGTATAAAGGATACATGAATAAAGGGTGTTTCTGTTGCACCACTCTGGAAATGATATCATAAGAATAGAAATCCACTTAAGCCTTTCGATAATATTCATGTAGGTTGGGGTTGGTTGGAGAGACTGCATAATTGCCGATGTATCTCAGACACAAGTACCGGGGTATTTATTTTTGTCTGTGTCTGACTTTGTGTTAATTTGAGGAAACATGCAATTAAAGTTGATTGGTAGTTTGTACTTCACACTGAAATATGGATGATTGTACACAATGGGACTGTAATGTAAATTATCATTAATAGAGCTTTGCCAAGATTACCTTGATACATATAGCTGTAATGATTTTCGTTTAGAAGTTAGATTAGCTATTAGTATTATTGAATGGGTAGATATGCTATTGGATGAGTCATTGTAGCTTACAGCATCTGTGAATGACATTGGCCCATGCAGCCATTAAATTTAAATATTACAATCATTATGGTCACTTGATTAAAAATGATTTAATTCTATGTAGTATATGGAGTTTGAGAACTCCTGTTATTTTACTAATTTTGACCAGTCCAAACTATTTTGGCTTGCTTTTTGATGGGCTGAAGGAAAAATTGACCACCAAAACCCAAAGGTCCTCACCTTCCAAAACCCCTAAAGTCCAAGAGTATCGAGTAATTATAATCGCTACTAAAATTACTGCAGAGGCCTATCAGTGCTGCATGCAGCTCTTTGCACTATACCTTGAGAGCTTTGTTGTTGAGGTCTATACAGAACTGTGTATTGTAGATGCACAGGTTAACTGACCTAAATGCAGTAGACTCATTTCATCATTCTCTGTGATATGTGTAATGACAACTGTAGGTTTACCAGTTTTGTGAACCAGCAAATGACATTTTGACATTCTTAACCCTGCGGTTTTCTTCTTGCTGGGGCAAACTTAGGATATTGACATTTGTGGGGTGTTTCTCTCTCTCTCTCTCTCTCTCTCTCTCTCTCTCTCTCTCTCTCTCTCTCTCTCTCTCTCTCTCTCTCTCTCAGACTATCTATGAACAATTTAATTTATTTTCTAATAGCATATTCTAATCAAAAGGAGAATTTTCATTTTCCAGTTTTAAATTATTTGAACTGAAATAGAAAATACACACAATGTCTTTTAATGGATCGGGTAAAATTCAAAAAAATAAAAAATCTAAACACTGTCTAGAAATAGTTGGACCACTTTATTGTTACTGCGGTCTTCCTCCGAGTTGTGTTATTTTTTTCATTAGGAATGTTATGGTAATGCAAGCTAGACTATATACATAAGAGTACTAAATTGTGATGTCACAATGGATATTAACCATTGTGATGTCACAGTGCTCTTGCGTTACATTAAAAAATAAACATAATGCGGTCAAAATATTTCAAGAAAATGTCTAGAATTTGTGTACGTGTGTGTGTTTGTTTTGCAACTCATTGAGACAGTACCGGTTTGATATTTGTTTACTGATAACTATATTATTGATATCCAATCCATAAGTTGATAATTGATTTCAGATAGGTGGCTGAAAGTACGTACAAACACTATATTGCAGTGTGCTGTACTGATAGTAGGAAGTATAGTCAATCAACCAGTACAGGGTCATTTCTGTGAGGGTCATAACATGCTAGTTACAAGTGCTTGCATGTCGTATTTGTAAGTGGACTGGACAGCCAGTATGTACACTGACCAATACACTGACCATGAGTTATTCCTAGATGGAATGTAGTTCTAGATGCTTATTTATAGACAGGTGGAACAATAAAGTCCTTGAAGGAACAATGAGGCCACCACCACAATATCATAGGACCGTTGTAAATGAATGCTGGAAGAAAAAATAAATAGTGCAAAGAAGTCTAGACTTTAGAAATTTAGTTCCTTAGAATTTATGATTTTTGAGAAAGACATTCATTTTTTTTTTCTACATGCCCAAACTAACCTATCTATAATGTTCAGTAAAGTATGTCACTTAGTGAGGCCTCATTTCAGAAATAGTTTTTAAACATCATGCAGTCTGCTACCATGCATATTCATTCTGCTTTCAAAATTAGATGTTTAACATCAGAATTGCTGTTTAGTATGTTTTATCTTGTCTGAAGACCAAAACCTTATTGCAAAGCAAAGCAGTATTGAGTCTGGTGTGTGCTGCTGTAAGCATTGTCAGAGATATGAATACATCAGAGCTTAGGGGACATGCTTTTATGAACCCAGGCAGAGCTACTAAAATATTCTACTAAGCCACTACAACATAACCCTAGCATAATCATAGTATCCAAGCTATATGTATCGTATTTCCATGCAGTTTATAAGTGTACATAAAATTACATTTATGTAGGTACTGGCATTTTTTTTTCACTTGATCTCTATAAGGAAAGAATTTACCATTATATTAACTGATTAATATATACTGTCACAGTGGAATCATTTTAATTCATCAATCGTGGGGGCCAATGTTCATGGGTTACCAAAATTTTGCTGGTTCGTGGGGCGTAATTTTGTGGGTAATTTATAAATAATGCGAACAGTATGATATTTATAAAGATGAAAAGGAAAATAAAACATGTTTGTGGGGACGTAAATTCATGGGTAAGAGTGGCCCACGAAATCTACAAACATCGATCAGGTCCTCCACAAACAACGATGATTCCACAGTATGTGTGTATGTTTGTGTGTATGTGTGTGTACATGTGTGATGTGCAGGAGAGTGTATGTGTGTGTCCAATTTTTTGGTCTTTGATTTACAAATAGAAAGGATTAAGCCACTTCCTCTGACAATGAGTGTGAACAATCTTGATAAGCTTTTAATGATTGCATGGGTATATTCTTTGACAGAAATGGAAATAGAATGTGAATAAGATATTGTCACAATTGAAAGTACACGAGAATGAGAACTGCAGCCAGCGTACTTTTCATGAAGTGCAGCTTAATGCATAACAGTTATTTTTTTTTATAATGTTTTATTTTTAGACATTTATATAAACATATAATATACGCATATGACATTACACTAACAATTACACACAACCACACACATTCATAACAGTTATATACGTTGCTGATTTTTATGTCACAGCCTGACTATGATACATTGTTACAGTCAGAGATTTTCTTTTGATTTACAATTTAGCGTACAGATAATGAAATTAAGAATATAGAATGTGAGAAATCAGTAATTTGTGTGAATTGTTCACTGATAATTTGTTGAATGGGGTCCATCAGAATCTCTCCCCACCATTCCTTTCCCTACACTCACTCCTCTCAGGGGACTGTGACTAATAGGTTTCCCCTTTTCTTCAGACCCCTGCCAGCTGTCCCTTTTCAGGGGTCCCTTTTCGTCTTTTGCTTTTACCCCCCACCCCCACCCATACAATACACAGAGATTGTTGAATTCTCTACACACTCAGTACATTAAAACAGTACGACTTTTGTTTACCTTAACTACATTCCTACATCAGTGTTGTTTACTCATAATACATACACTTATCATTAGAACGCTGCACATACAGATACATTATTTACCTGAATCCCGTCACACACCAGTCCTTTTGTTTATACAAATGATGATAAACTTTGTCCTAGATTTTTCATTATGAATGTTTTTGTTTACAGCAAGTTGCTTTGATTTTCTAAATAGGTTCGTTATCCGTTAAGATTGTTTTACTATATTTAGGCTTGAATGTAGGCTGTTTTACTGAATATGCTGTAAAATCAAAAAAATTTGTTGGGTATATTTAATTTCGTTATTTTCGTGGGCTAATAAAAACAATGAAATAAATCCACGATGAAAATGAATATATATAAATGAATTATAAATCAACAAATTCTTAAAACCCCGAAAATAAATGATTTTACAGTATATAATATGGCCAGACTGGAGTATCTTAATGTTTTACAGTTGCTAGACTTCCATAATCAGTACATCATGGATTGGTCCTTGTTTGGGCCGTTTTAGACTTACTCCCAAAGTCTGCATGAAAATTCATATACTAGCTGCCAAAAAAATTTCTGCAGTAATTTAAACAGGAAGATGATCGATGCAGTAGATTTAAAAAAAATAAATAAGGAATTCCAATGAAATTGTATTATGTTTTACATATTTTCATGGTTCCAGAAGAAACAACATGTGGACACTTGATTTCATGGTTGAAGATTTCTGTTATGATAATTTGATAATGTTCACTTAACCAGAAAAAGGGACCCCCATGAAAAATAACTGATTCCACCATGCAGTACTGTTTGTTATAGAAATAATGATAGTAGATCCATTGAGTATCAAACAAGTGTTGACCATTTGATCATAAATATATAAATGTGTGTATTGACCATCTGTGGTCTGTCCAGATGGTCTGTCTTTGTTTAGGGATGTCACTTAGGACTCCTACACACCATGACAGCTTTTCCTGGGACATTAAAGACACATGTAACAATAGAGCTTATGATGACTATATATAAAAATTAAGTATTACAGATATACACGGTGTGTAATATTCTCCTGTACCAACTAATTCCCTATTTTGAATGATTGTACTGGTACAGTAAATTTAGGGAATTATAATATTGCTACCTTCTCATTTGTGATTTGCAACTGTTAATGCCGATTTAACGGTTGCAAACTGAGTTTTACCAGCAATGCGTAAGCTTCGCCAGTAAATGCAATTTTGCTTGCATGATGTTTACATCGTTTTATGAAATATTTTATGAAATGTTTATACTTGACGTTATGTATTTGCGTCACAATATTATGACGTCACCATTGAAAGCTTTCTATCTCGTTAATACTCATTTAACCATCCCAAATCTCAGTGCATTATAGCCAATCAAAATACAAGTTACAAAACAGTTGCACTAGAATGTATAATACATGGCTTTGATCAAGTGGATTCAAGCATTTTGTATCTATTGTGAAAACAATATATTATCCCATTTATTCCAAACTTTAGAAAGTTTGTAGATGTTGGGCTTAAAATTGATTGACATTGTTAAACTTGAATACTGCATTATATATTTATAGTAATTATTGTTGAAAAATCAGTCTTTGTTGACATTTAAACAATTTATAGCATGATTAAATTCATGTCGTTAAGGAAAAAAATGGTGGAGTAAATGTTCAGATTTTGCAAGCCACTGACATCACAGGCATGCTTCAGTCAAATCTTTGTTATAACAGGTTGTCTTGAGAGAGTCTATCCTAGTTCTAAGTACTCTCTTCCCTTTTTGAGCAATGTCTTCATTGTATTAAATTGCTGTAAGTGTTTTCATACTTGTGTCATAATCATACTGGAAAAATGTTCTTTTCTTACAACTGTGAGACTCAATGCATGTGAACATGCAGGAGGAAGCCTCATCTTATTTTCAGTGCATGTTTAATGGTGAACTGGACTCAGATAGTAATGGCACCTCAGATGATAATTGACCTGAATATCTTACTCTGAGTTTTATATCGAAATCATATCCAACAATTAACTCAATCCATTGCTATTTTCACTATACATTTGTAACACCACTTTTTTATGCCCCCGGAATCTTCGATTCGGGGGCATATAGTTTTTGGTTCGTCCGTTTGTCCACAAAAAAACTTTAACATTGGCCATAACTTTTGAATGGCAAGTGATGGGACTTTCATATTACACATGTGTGTTCCTTATGACAAGCCTTTTCTACTGGTACCAAAATTTTTGACCTCCTGACCTTGACCTTGAAGTTTGACCTACTTTTCAAAAACTTAAACATTGGCCTTAACTTTTGAATGGCAAGTGATGGGACTTTCATATTACACATGTGTGTTCCATATGACAAGCCTTTTCTACTGTAACCAAAATTTTTGACCTCCTGACCTTGACCTTGAAGTTTGACCTACTTTTCAAAAACTTAAACATTGGCCTTAACTCTTGAATGGTAAGTGATAGATTTTTCATATTTCACATGCATAATCCTTTTGGCAAGCTCCTTTCACTGGCATGTGGAATCCGGGGGCATCAGTGTTTCACAAACACATCTTGTTAATAATACTTTTCCTATTAGCGGTACTTAAAATTTGCATTAATATTCGGACAGACGCAATGTTTCTGACATTTTCTGTAGAATTATTTTTTCGTCTCCCTGATATGAAGAGCTTTTGCATGAATTCCAAAATCTTGATATTGTAATAATCTTATCAGCTTAAGTAGGTCAGTGGTTAGATCACCTCATTAGTAATGCGAGAGTCTTAGTCTCGGGTTTGATACCCAATTGTGCCAAGTATTTTTCTTGCCTTCTATGCTACAGTCAACTTACTATAATGCATGAGTTGATCTACAGTTCATTTTTTACTTGCAAAACCAGGAACTTTTAAAATATGCTATATGTAGCTCTAAAACAGATAATATGGTAACACACCTCAAGAATTTTTTGTTGAAACGAGATGAGTACTGTGAATATCTCGGAAAATTGAATATTTTTGAGAAATGTCACTTTTCCTTAAAACACCAAATTTGCTATTGCCATTTGCTACGGTGAATTAAAAATAAAAGTCTGTTTCAGTTTAGTTTCTCGATAAACCGCCTTGGATACATTGGAAATAAAGGAACGATAACTCTTACATATTGATGGCAGAAATTCATTTCATTGTCAAATTCATTATAATGCCATTAAAGTTGGCGGTTTATCGAGTGTTGACTGTATAATTATACACCAAGATTGTTCCCATGCATTAATTAGTATCAGAAGAAATGTAGATATCAAAGCAATAATATTGGAAATCTTTTAGCAAGTTATATATCTCAAATAGAAACTTCTATAAAATGTGACCATATTGATGTTAAAAATTGTAGAATTTGTCTTGATTTTTTCGCTTTATAATCAGAGACTTGTATTTTGGTATCGTTATTTCTGTCACATTTGTCACCTTTCTGTGTACTATGGTTTTTTCTCTGACAGGAGATCTTTGTGCCATTCTTGAATTAATTAGTTATTTTAATTTGTTTCCTTGTTTTTATTTTCCTTGATTTAGGTGCTTCAGTTGTATTATCCATTTACTTCAGATTGAAAGTTTGAAATAATTACATTTGTAAAAAAAAAATCTTCTGATTAAATCTATTTAAAACAGCTATTTGAACATGACTGTGAACTGATTGAAGTGGCAGAAATATGTGGTTTTATGATATGTACTCATTAATGAAATAAAGGAAATTTGCTGTGTCATGGTTCAAATTATAAAAGCAGAGATTCTCAAAATTTACTGCTTTTGATAAAGACATTATCAAGGTCTTTTCTGCAGTTATCATTAGTGTTTACTTAACAAAATATCATGTGATAGCAAGCCCCGTTTCCAATTTTTTGTATCTGTTACAGATATGAATATGATTATAATGCACGTTGTGAAATTTCAAAGGGATGGTCCTCAGAAGTATACAAAATATATTGTATACCATTTAATATATTTTGTCATAGAATTTTCCAATAAGCCTCTCTTTTGCTAATTCAAATGAATTAGCTTTAGGTAATATTGATCAATTCTTTCCAATTCCAGTAACTTCATCCTTAAAGATACCTAATGTAGTTAATATAAAAATTGTTCCACTGGTGCTTGACATAATGTACAGTATATGACATCATTTCTTCGTATCACTGCGTGTTTGGAGACATGAAGAGGAAAAGGATACACAGTTTTAACTTATCTATAAAAGTAAATTCATGTCAGTATGGATTCAGATATTTGGCTTCATGGAAATCTTGAATGTGACAGATTGAATTCTTTAAGCTTCTCAGCAAATTTTTTTGGACACAGGGGCAGATTATGCTATCTTGTGTACATCCTGTGAGAAGTTCTTGGAACAACTTTTTTTTTAATGTGTACTTCTAACAACCACAGAAGTTATTCAATACACATACTGTTTCTATAATTAACTGAGGTAAAATTTTGGTCTCCATTTTCAACATGTCTTTTGAATATATACACGTATATTAATACTTTGCTCTTTGCAACATTGGGACTGAAATTGGGTAATCATAATTTGTGTAAAAATCCGTAGCTAATTAGAAAAAAACTGCATGCAAATTCCTTCTGCCTAAGATAATATCCATTTTGGATATTAAATTAAACATGTAAGTGACAATTACTGTTTTGTTATGAGGTTCATTATTATAATAATTCAAGAGTGTATCACATATTGATGTCATCCAATTTGCATTTCTGTTTTGGAAATGAACATACGAGATCTTGGATCTTTGCATATATTCCTGTTAGAACGTGACAGTAGATGGAGAAATGAAAGTTTGGCTGAAATTGACCGTGACCCCACATCATCCATCTAAACAATCATGATCATCTAATTTGCAGACATTCATAATTCAATTTGGATTCCAATATGGTGGTGAATTTTCCGTCTGGACCTTTGAGTGATTTTTGTGGTAAATTTTACCTTGGATATTCTATTGAAGATGAATAATGGTGGAAAATGAGTATCAGTGCATTTTGTTTTGTGTGTTTTGTAGCCCAGGACCTGGTTATAGATGAAGCCTTGGACATGGACTTGGAGCGCTACCTCGGGGAGGGCAAAATGTGAGTACAATTCCAGGCACAAAATACCTATATAAAGGACCACATGTGAGTTTATTCAATGAAGATTTTAAGATCTTTGATCCATTCCAAAATCTGATGTGTCACTTTGTGAAGCAACATTGTCAGATTCAGGAGCATATCAAAGATCTTATTTTAATCAGAATGGAATTTCGTCATTGTCTCTACAATGTAGAAAATATTAGGGGCGTTTCCATTTCTGATCATCTATCTGTCAGTCTGCAACTTGCATGGTCATAAGTTTTGAACTTTACATTTAGATAGATAACTACTTCATATAATTACATGAAATATTAATTAAACTGCAGAGTCAAGGTCACATGTCAAGGTTAAATGTCAAAGTAGGATTTAGCTAGGTTGGAGACCTGTTTGAAATTGATACATTTTTATCTTTGAAACATGATTGGCTCTATGGATGAGATGAAAATTTAAATTTACGTAAATGAAAAGAAGGAAGTAGGGAAATTTATAAAAAAAAAAATGTTGTCCATAAACAAGATCACTGTATCATAAGGGTTTAAAAGGAAAATGGAATTTATAGTTATCGTAGATAAAGAAACTAAAAATAGGATCACAATTAAGTCATGATCGAGTCTTAGTGATTCTAAAAAGGACGATGATAAAATACAAATGTATTTCACATATCACTTTTCCCCAGAGATTCTTCATGCTTAACAAACTTTGGACTCGAAATCCATTAAAAATATTTTAGTTTTGCAAAGAAAATAGAGCATTTGAAATGGTGGTGGTAGCTAGCAGATTTGGACATATGGAGACTCAATCGAGTTTGTAAAATGAAGCCTTTTGATAAAAGATGACCTATTTCCATCTCAGACTCTTGTAGTCACTTCAGTAAATTTGCAACCTACAGACCATGGAATTTTTCTTTAAAGCAAATAACTATGTTTCTTTTTTTTTTTTTTTTATTTGGTAGAGAAAAGAAAAATAAATGTAAGGAGAATTTATCTATTCATGTCAAAGCAAACAAAATAAAATGATCTAAATATCTTAACACATAGTTGTTTGTTGGCCCCTAGTCTACATTAAGTGATAAATTTGAAGAGTAAGTGTATTGTCATATTGTAAGGCGACATTGCCCTGGGGGTCAAGATGAGGATTAAATTGCTTCGTCCAGACGGCCCCATACAGAAATTGTCTCCATTGCAGACCTGCATTAAAATGTTGGTAAATTTTGAACCAGCTTAGTGCTTACCAAATGTTTAAAAGGCAGCTAATCAGAAAACATAACAAAGGATTCACTGTAAAAGAAGTGACAATTACGTAAACTCAAACACCACAAGCACACAACTCAGTCTTCAGCTCTGAAAGAAAATTTGTTTAATGGATTTTATGTTCTGCACTTGTCAACACAAGTTTGTTTGACTTTGAAATCATGTTATAAAGAATTTAAGTACTTAAAAAATCCAGGCAATATTGATTGACTAGCAGGCTCAAGTTCCGTTTTTAATGCTCAATTATATCAACACTGACGAGACCTGTACAGCATTCTTTGTTATTAAATGAGGAAAATATTATCTCTACCCACAATCTAACCTCCTTATAAAAAAAAATATTTTAAAACAGCTGTCTTTCTTTTCTTAAAATCGGATATACGTTGTGACACACGCACACTTTTAAAAGTTGCATGTATAGGATGTATTGTACATGTAGCACAAATACTGGTATTCGTCAAGGGCATAGAGCTCTAAACAAAAATTGCCATAATGGTACATGCGTGTTTTTCAATTTGAACTTGAATTGTATAAATGAATTAATTCAAGTGTTGGTATAATGTGTGTTTGATATGCCAATAGAAAAAAAAAATAGCAAATGAATAGAGACAAGTGATTGTGTGCCATATCATGCCTAATAGAGCCAGTGGTGAACCCTGAGTGTGCATGGATAAAAAAAATTGTCTTGCAGCAGTTGTGAAAAGTCTTTTCCTTAGAAGAAAAGCCCATGAAGACAAGGACTGTTTCATCAGATTCTGTCCTTTCTATCATTGCCAGAGCTAGTTCCGCCTTAACATTAAGGTTTCCATAATGCTTCCCTACTGATGCCTCGAAGCAATTTTTATACTTCTTTTCAGAAAATCATGTAATTCTTATATCTTATGTGAAGATAAATGATACAATACTGCAATCAAAGATGAAATGATGTACAAACAAGGAACCAAAATTTTTACCTCTTTCTCACAGAAACTAATTAAAAGTTGATTCATATACAGTTGAACCTTGTTATCTCAAACTTGANAGTTAATTCATATACAGTTGAAGCTTGTTATCTCAAACTTGATGGAGACCAAGAAAAAACTTCAAGATATCCATAGATTCAAGATACTGAGGGTAAAAATACTCAGAAAATTAGGTGGCTGGGACCTCCAAATCACTTCAACATAGCCATGGAATTGAGAGATACCAAAGTTCAGCTGTATATATCCAATGTATAAAATAACCTTTTTTAAAGAATATGTATTTTTTATCCCCTTGCAATTTACTTGGATATTATGTCAAATAGTGTGGTCATAAAGCTGTACGTTGCTAAGAGATGCTGTGCATCATAAAGCCCATGATAAAGTTTTTTTTGTTGCTGTGACAGGTTTTTACCATTTATTTTAAAAAGTTCAATTATATCTAGACATAAGATTTTTTGGAACTTCATGTCTTTCTCTGTCGGTCCTATCCCATCAGAATTCTTAATGAAAATTGTGATGTTGTGAATTCCATTAAAATGTGTTCATCTGCAAATTTCATCAACAACTGTCAGTGCTGTTATATGAATATTTAATTAGATAATTCTCTAATTGTGCCATACCAAGTGTTGATTAACTTCACTTTTAATGGAAAGAGGAACAATGGAAAACATTGGCCAGATTTATGGATTATTAATAAATTTATTTTTAGTTTGTTTAATTATCATATGATTTAATTTTTTTTCCTACTGTAGGTGGTTACTTTTTCTTATCATGCCTGAATTGTAATTCTTTGTCACCATAAATTTTTATAATGGCACTGTCTCATATTTCTCCGTGAAATGTAGGGGAAGGTTTCCTTGGACGGACTGTTGATATTCATTAAATTTGACAGAAGTCATAATCATTTTCTTTGTGAAAATGGGAAGGGAAAAAGGAATGAAATTGTTTATTAGGGCAAAAGGAAAATTTTATAAGTCACCTTCATTTGTTTGTTATAAGGGATAGAATTAAATTGCATGTGTGCATGTGGAGGAGGGGGTATTCTTCTTTCATTGTTGTTTCCTTGGCAGGGACATACCCATGAATGCTTTTAAACAAAACACAGGTGCAAAGGAGTGGGTGGGTGGGGGTTCTGCCCAAAATGAAAAAAAAATAAAATCATGATAGGGGAGTTGTAACTCTTAACCTTTTACAATGATGTACTGGTAGAACAAAAACTCAAAAGCCATTCAATTTCACATGATTGAACTTGAGAAATATGATTGATTCTACAACAGTAAATTTGCTGGTAAGTTGGCCTTGGATGCAAGTCAACAGTGAGATCTAAAAGACCCAATTTGTTGTCGCTGCACTGTGTATATTGTAAATACCCTTTAGTCATCCATGAGTTCAAATTCGCTGAAAGATAATCCAGTTTCTTGTCATTTTTGGTAAGAGAAAAAAAGTGTAGGGTAGGTAAGTAGGATTTTTTCCCCCTACATTTTAATTAAAAAATCTGTATCTAATAGATATACCATATAAGTAGAATTTTTAGCGAGACGCAAATTTAGCGTTTTCTCCATAAAAAGTGGTATTTTATTTTAGCGGTAAATAATTTTAGCGATTTTTTAATCTGTTACTTCCAAAAGCCCTACCAATGATTTGGAATGAATTGTCAGCGATATCTAATTTTAGCGATCTCAAAGTCCTCGCTAATAATGCCAAAATTAAATCCTCACTAAAATTTCTGCTTATACGGTATTGTTTTTATAACATAATCAACAACATTAAGCTTTATTGTCTCATATAATTCAGTGATATAAGACATTGTCATGTTCACATTCAGAGCCAAAACAGGAAGGAATGCACAGATGAAGCAACTAATTTTGGTTATGTTTGAATTCAGAATTTTTCAGGGAAGGGGTTGTAAATGTATTGGAGGGGGGCCAGGGGAGGGTGTGTAAAAATTTGATATGAATACATTAAGAGGGATCGATATANCCGGAATGAGATAAAACTCAGTTTTGGTCCGCTTCAGGCATCCATTGCATGATATATCAACTGTTACCTCAGTCAGGTCATATCATTAACAGAGGAACTAGTTAGGATTTATATAAATAGTTTTAAGATTTTCTAACCCCGGAAATTTGAAGGTTCTTATAACTGTGAAATTATTGGAATACAGAGTAAATGCTGTCTGTGGTGTCAGCATTAGAATTGGAAATGATGTGTCGTTTATATATTTACACTGATTTTACATACGTAAAGTACAACGGTATATATCATTAAATGGAGACACTGATAAATAGATGAAATGCCTTCATAAAGTGACAAATATTGATCTAGGTCTATAAATATTGATTTTAATGAGCGACTCCTGGCTTCAAAGTGTCAATTGTTAGAGCATGTTTTGCAATTATGTGACAGTTTTGCACAGGAATATATGCAACATTGTTTACATTATACATGAGGTGAATCATGTCATTCAATTAAGAAATGTTTTCATTTTGAATTATTTTAATTTGTTTAAATTGTTAAATAGATTGAAATGGGAAAGCCCCAATAGTTTTGGGTATGCAATTTTCACATGCATTGAAGTTGCAGAATGTGTACATGTATTCAACCATGCAAAATTATTTCTGGAATAAATTCAGAATATTTATGAACCAATATTGAGTAATAAAATGTTAGGTTTATGACTGTTTGTTAAATTTTATCAGTGTCTTAATATCTCTAAAGCTGCCGTTTAAATTTCTCCTGTGTAAATTGTCTCCACTGTGCAAATCTATACAGGGGGATTGCCCCTCCAATTATGCTAATCACACACTTAAATGGGGAGATTTATGACAACATTTTTCATGGTAAATCAGGTTGTTTTATAGCAGTAAGCTGTAATCCATTTGAAAGCCTCCTCATCTTTGTTTTGATATGGAGAGCTGATTGAATATTTTTAGTATAGAGGTTTTGACCCCCCTGAGGATGTTTCCATTACTTCTGTCTAAGGAGACTGTTTTGGCTGATCATCATAGTACTGACTTTTTTTTAATCTGTCGGTTGACAAATAAGTTAAAAAATAAATACCCAAAGAATATGCACTGCATGACCAATGATTGTTTTTGTTGTATTTATATATGTAACAGAGAGGAATATAAATTATCATGACCTTGACCTACAGTATGATACAGAGTAATCTAGCTGTAGTACATTAGTACAGATGGGAGTAATGATGACTATCACTATAATCCCATAATCCTATTTTTGACTGTGACTTTTTTGACCATACAGATGAGGATTAGACAGTGCCAAGACTCTGTCTCCGTTTAGCGTGCTCTGT
>CAJDSM010000878.1:7723-37616 GCA_903981925.1 Ostrea lurida | reverse complement strand
CAGGCAATCCGGTGGAAAGATAGGAATTCCACTAGCAATGCGAGGTATTCAGCAGAATCTCAGAGAGCTTAAATCTGAATGCCAAGTTCGAAGTCCCACCATATAATCTGCCAACTTTCCTAGTGGGGAGGACATAAGGCTACGTATTATGGTTGTGGACACTATTCTTTTTGAGGCAACCTCACCCAGCTCATCCTGGGAGGTCCGCTCTGCCAAAAGTAGATCCTACCCCCCCCCTTAGTGGTGATGTACCAATTTGCCTTCCCCTGAATTTCTTATCTCTAGGGCATCATCCCGAGCTCACTCATTCCCGGTTTTCTCGGGTTCACTCCTTGGGTTGATTAAGCTTATCTAAACCTCTAAGCTGCTACCAGGCCCTACCCAATCCGATTCCTATCTTCTCTACTGTCCTCGCGAAAAGGTGGGTGCCTTAAAACGCACATGCCTGTACATTTCATCCGGGCGCCCTGGTTTCACGCTGTCTTTGGGTTCTGGTCTGAGTTGTATACCATCTGCCTCTGCGCTCAGGGAGACAATACACAATCTCCTAAGGAGCACGCCATTTGTTTCTGACAGGTCGAGAAGGATTTTCCTGACTAATGGGTTCCCTTATGTTAGGTATTCAGGACGATGACATTTAGAATCACCTCACTAAATGCAAATTGGGGGAAGTTCCGATCTGAAGCAAGGGTGTCGATGGTGAACGCCCTGGGAACATTTACAGGTCCCCCGAGCAGCTACAATGCGCTGTAATTCTGTCCAACAACTCTCCGAAATGGTTCCTGGGAGTCCGGGTCTGGAGAAGGGTCCTTGACGCTTACCCCTTCAGCGTTATTTTCGGCTTTGAGGGAAAACTCCGTTGATAATGCTGGAAATACAGCATCCGGACAACAGAGGCGGTTTTTGGGACTAAGAATTTGGTATGCCCCTACAGAGCATAAGCCCTGCACACGGTCCTCTGCTCCATAATACAACCGTAACAATGCTTTGGAGATAAAATTTAAGGTTGAGTCGGGATTGCCCGAGTTGCCAAAGTGCAGGCATGTTCTGCCAATTCTACTTGAATGGGTGGCCGACTGCAAGTTTAAGCTGGGAGTTTATGTCTGGTGCTGAGGACCAACATCTCTCGAATTTCCCCACGTCTCCAAGAGTATCCAGTAGCAGCGTGTAAATATATTAGTAGTCACCGGCGGGCTCCCTCTGGAGAGAAGCAGAAGTGATTCATGTTGCTCATCTTCCGTCCATTTGGCGACTGTGGACCAGCCTCACAAACGTCATCAAGAAAGACTTTTCCACTTACCTTGTCATCTTCATTTCAGATCCTTCTTTTCTAGACTTTCGCGCAGAGAAACATAGTTGCTTACCCGGTGCGCTGCCTGGTGTGGGGGTAAGATTGGGGCATACGTTTTGGGGCCAGCTGCTTGACGAGTTTGCTGTCGCTCTCTCGGCCTAAAGAAAATTCCCTGCGTCTCCCTCCCTATCCCTTCCGGTCTAGCCAGATTGAACGTAGTTGTGTACTTAGGGCAGTTAACAGTGATTCTTGTGTCCGCCACAGTACTGAGTAGAAACTGCTGCAAACATGATGAAATGTTTTAATCATTTCTAACATGACCTAAATGATCATTACACATGTTTTATGATGCAAATATAAGTTGAGCAAGATTTTTAGGTCTATTTAAGTATTATTATTCTTAGATTTCAAAGGATTTCCAAGATGGCCGCCATGAATTATTGATTGTTTCCGTCAAAATTAGTTTTTGATGGAAAATATCATCGGATTGTTATTACAAATACAATATTTTCTTTCTTAACTTGATAAAAATCGCTTTTTAAACCATCAAAATATCATTCTTGGTGTATACGCTTTTTTCAAAATGGCCGCCTTTCCCGCCATTTGGGATTTCGAGTTGGAGTCCACTTTGAAAATGTTTGTAATGATCTAAGCTACCACCATGCCAAATTTCATGCTTTTATCAACTTTTGAGCAATTCCGGCCAAAAAATCTGCACAAAATCGCCTGGACTATATAGTTTCCAAAATTGATTTTCTGCCAGATTGGCGTAACTCAATGGTGATTCCTTTCTATTTTTTACCCTGAGAAATCTTTTCCATCTATTTCCAGGAATTTTTCAAGTGTATGCATATTTTTGGTTCCTTCCAGTCACAAACACCTCGATTCATTGTCAAGGAACTTCGTGGTTAAGTTCCCACTATTTTGAGTCGGTGTCAGGCATTAAAGTACTCGTCTGTCAAGTTTTTCCAGGTAGGAGTTGCAGTTATGAAGACGAGGCTTGGGCCTGTGTGTAAGCTGCGATAATTTGGTTTTCGTTACGGATCGTACTGAGAGAGATAATTTTCAAAGTGCCAGACCTCGTATATTTCTGGTTAACAATATACCCTTTTTCTATCGCCTTTTTCAACTCATTCAGTGATCCATGTACCAATAATGGGCGATCTACTTTCAGAATGTGTACAATTTTGACATTTTTGTTTTGTTCCATGACGTTTTTGCAGAGCCCAAATAAGAGTTTACCATTCACTCTTGTTGGTTTTAAAACAGGAATGAAGAGTCCCTTTGGAGGGCAACACTTTACATTTAATAAGGCCTTCATAAGAAGGATGCTCTTGAAATTTTTCAGTGCATAATGTCCGGGATGTCCGATAGGAATTTTCCCAGTCTTGTTTATTTGAAAGGGATAAAGGGACGTGTCATCAATAGTACTGGATTGATGTATTTCTCATTCCGCCTCTGCAAATAGCTTTAAAAGCCTCTGTTTTTCCACCAAAGGAAAGCATCACGAGGAAACAAGTTGGAGTTTTGCAGTTTAAAAGCGGTAGCAATGATTTCCCTCAATTCTGTATCCTTCGATAACCTTTCTGGTTTCAAAATTCTTCTCCCATTCACAGACATATGTGTAACCATATTGCAAATCTGTTGCTTGTCCTAGTCTCTTTGGCTACAGTTCACCCATCGTTGAGGACCACGAACAGGATTATATGTATCCGCTGAAGTTAACACTCTGATTTCCGTGCCAGAAATCTTCCGTTGAAAATTCCCAAAACAACCTTATTCCCCATCTTTTTCGTAATAAAACCATCGATTCTTATTAAGCCCTTATGACCTTTCTCTTCCTCCATTCCGAAGCATGTGAATTTTTTTATGCCCTAGTTTTTTGGGACACATATTTCAAACCACTGCAATGCTTTGACCGAGTGTTTTGTTCGGCGTTATATCCATGAGTGGAATGATTCCTATACAATTCTCCTCCAGGAAATGTCTTCGAAAAAACTAATGACACGCCGATGCAATTGTAATGAACGTTGGAAAAGGGTCAACACCTCCTTACCATTAAAACAGTTGTTCATTTCTTTCGAAAAGTTCTTTAATATAATATATAACGGTACCAATTTGTATGCACCAGATTGCGCATTTTCGACAAATTATGTTCTCTTCAGTAATGCTCAAACCGAAATGGTTGGAAATCCGAAACATGAAAGTAAAACTTTATCATGATCAAAGTAAATCTAGACAGCATTTTTCGAAATTATATCAACATCCGACCTGCCAGTACCTCAAAAGTTCTTTTTTGGAACATCAAATTTGGCTCATTTTTATGGTCTTTTGTACCACTTTAAAACTTTTCTTGTCTGGTTTCATCCCCATCAGGATGATTAATACTGTTACATCAGGCAGATTGTCTCCATGAAGTACTGTTTCTGGTTCTCTGTGGTATTGAATAGATGGGGAAAGATCCCCTTTGCCATTCTGTGAATCCAAATGTTTTAGGCATTTTATCCAATGCCATCGGAATAAAATTAATGGAATTCAAGAAATCTAATGTTGCCACTTTTGGTACATCGAGGCACATCAACTTTGAACCATTCATGAATGAACCTCAGGAAGAATTTCCTTTTTATACAAGTAAGCTCATGATAGGGTAACTGTTCGTATCCCATTTAAAATTTATGACAGATGACTTTTGATCTTCAGAAAAACAGCCATTTGCAAAAGTCATCTCGTGTATTTGGACCATTAAAAATACGGTTCATTTGTGCCACAATTGGGCAAATACTGTCAGCATATGTTTTTGCTTGTTTTGCCAATCATCGCAACCTTTTTGGACAAACACAAAGATTTGTTTGTTTGTGTTTCTTCGTTTCCACACAAGACTGTTTACAGTTGACGCATCTTTATCCCTTGGATGACTTTTGGTGTCCTTGCTGCACTCTAGAACTGATTCCTGTGTGACACTCAAAAGTGGGGCAAAAAAAAATGTACACATTGGGATCATCTTCATTCAGAGTCTCTTGGTTTTGTTTCTATTTTTGTTGAAACTCGATTGTGTTACTGCTTCTTCACCCTCACAGGGAATTTACAGTTCCATCAGGTTTTCATAAAACATGATGATTTTCGTCCACATAGTCCATACATTGTATTGCAATATTTTCTCACCGCAAACGTGCTCCCTTTTATGCAGGACTTCTGTTTGATTGTTCTGGTGCAAACGTTTACATTTGTAGTACGTTTCACAAGTTACTGCGCCTTTAAGTAAGGTTTGCAGGATTTCAATAAGTAGCGATACAAGTCATGTTACATAGAAATATGGTTCAGGAGGAAATTTGTTCTTTTAAAAATCGATTTTTATAAAAAGAAATTTGCCCGTATTGTTTTTTTTTTGACCCACATGGCTTAATTTTTGTGATGTTTGCATTTTCTGGAATTTTCTACCTAAAGAGAAATACTTAGCTATATAAAAAAAACTTACACAAAACAAAAATACCGGGTGGAAATGAGATTATATTTTTTATAAAGAGTGTAAACTTAAACAAATTATTGTTGATTGGTTGATGGAAATTGAATTAAAAAAACACAAAAAAATAGCACTTTTTTGTATATATTGATAAAATTCCAAAGATGGTTGCCATACAAAAAAAAAAAAAGTTATTGAACAGCTTTGTAAAGACTACGTCACAAAAAATTCACCTTTTATCATAAAGTTTCAATCATAGAAACTTAGTTAAAAAGCAAATAAAAATATTACCTACCGGCTTGGGTTTCATTGGTTAACCCATTAACATTATTTTTATTGGTGCGCTTTTGTCACTAAGTTTTATCATTGATACAACTTTTAATGGGTATATTGAATATTTTCTATAACAAATATGACTCCAACCCCGAAATGAAAAACTAGTACTATATATTTGTCAAATATTGTGAAAGTATTGCACTATTCCCTCATCATCACCCACCCCCCTCCCCGATTTTATTTAAACAATTTTCTTACTATCCAAATAATAGATCAATTAAGCTGACGATCGATGAAGGTAAAATTATTGAATTTTTAAAATGGATATTCAGGGTGACAGGTCAACAGGGAACTTACTCCTCAATTAAGGCACCTTGATCCCCACCTCTGGTTGTCCAGGGTCCCGTGTTTTGCCCAACTCTTGTTTTTATATTCTATTTGGGAACTTTTACGAAGATTTGATCACTGTGCGTTATATTGCCCTTACATATAAACGGTGCGCAGAATACACTGATTGTCATATTACGTCCGTATCACGGCTATCAACATGGTGAAGTAAAACATATTTTGAATATAAACACATATCATATTAAATGTAAAACACATGTATTTTTGATTTAGGAGTCGGTGGGGATATCCAGTCCCCAGTACCATACGGCGTATGTATATTTCATGCACGTTCGCTACGAAAGGAGATGGGTTGGAAGAATTGGAATACTGGCATGACATTCCTCGGCAGTTCTACTCTTTATTCTCCAACCCATTTTCCAACTAAGTCGCGTAAATGCTTATTATGACGATCTGATGGCTAATTGAAGGTATTGATGTTTTTAAGTATTTTGTCTTACTTCAGACATAAGTTAAAATTATTTAAATCCTGTCAAAGTTTCATTTTTAAGCTTTACCTGTTTTTGTTTCATCCTTTCCGAAGTCAGGTATAGATTGTGGGTCAAAGCATTGCCCAAGTCAATCAATACCCAGTTCAAAATATTACCATGCCAGTCCTATTAGCTAAAGAATGTGTTTTTGAATTAGTACGACAATAATTCTCCAAAATTGTTCAATGGGTATGTGCAAATGGGAAATATTACAAAACTGAATTTCGATGGTTTTTTTTTTCATTTTTCAAATATTATCGGGAAATCATTTTTTTTTTTTAAAAGAGGTTCGCACTTGAGATCTGGACTATGTGTTTTTTTATTTCCTTTGATTTGTAAGGACCTTCCACTGGATACTATATGACGTTACTTTAAACTTACTGCGAATTTCTTTGAAAACACGATTGGTTCGAAATGTTGAAACATGTTCAATATCAGGAACTTCATGCACATCATTTTTTGTTAAGTATGGGCATCACCCGATAAGTGGAGAATATGCTATCCCACTGCTGTTTCCACAATACTCCGGGGTTTTTATGTTTGATTTCTTCTTATAAAGAGTTAAGCTCGGAGAAAGATTAGTGTATCTACATTGTTAGTCCTGACATTGTAATTACATACATTGTACATTCAATTGAAAACGACGAGAGGAATTAAATAACCCCTAATCATTTCACGAAATGAAAGATAATGAACTTCCACCACGGAGTTACGCCCCTTTGCGGGGTCAGCCCAAAAAGGTTCAATCGGGTAAAAGTCAGAGATTTCCTTCTTATTCCTACATGTACAAGTTAAGATATTACAACTGTGATTTAATAGCGAATAATTAAATTTTCGTTAACAAGTTCCTGGGTCCCCGACCTTGGGGCCATTTAGCAGTTAATATAAAATATATATTGTCAAATCAAAGCTACACACAAAGACCAACGTTTTCCGCAAGATGGAGGGGTCAAGGCGGATGTAAACTTGCCGCAGTGTTGAAAGGGTATTTCCTCCAGTCCGTAACTGCAGTTACTTTCATCACATGAATCCATTTACTCTTGTTGACCTTATGTGTGGTTGGACCAGATGTATTTCCTTTTCTTATGTAACTTAGACCGCGGCAGTACGAACGCCAAACAGTATTCTAGTATCAATTGGACCCAGTAGTGTTGTTAAACTAGCCATTTTGGAACAGGAAAAAAATTGTCATACATTCAGAATGGACTCGGAAAATCTTGTTGCTGATTATTGCTTTCTAAAAATCGTTTACAAAACAGGTAAGTCTTCCGTCGGGTGTTCATGATTTCCCATAAATGCATTGTGTCTTTTGAAACTGTTATTTAATTGAAATCTTTGTTTTGGACCAAAATTTCGTTTTGGTACTGTTACAGTTCTTTTGAATATAGTTTCCGTTACATTGAAAATTTCTGATTTCATTGTTGTTTGAAATTCGTTGGGATAGGGAGGAGGTATCCTTTGAAAATTAAGTCCTCGAAATTTCGATTTTACAGTTATTGTTGGTTTTATTGATTCCGTATAATTGCCTCAATCACAACTTACCTGTGTTAGCCATGTGGGTTCTCAGTTCTCAAAATTTTACCCTCTTGTTTTCTTTACATTAAAATGAAGTAAGGGACAGGTTACGACAAGCGAAAAAGCAAACCTAGAATGAATTCCGATAAAATTATTTTTGTCTAGGGTTATTTCCAAGTCATTGTGCTATAAATATGAACACGTCATTCATCAGTACCCGAGTCCAAATTAACTGCTTATCAATGCAATGCAATTGAACCAAATAACAGCTTTAAATGTTGCGCAGTCTGGTTTGTTTGTTTTTCTTAAATACCAATGGGAACCGGTGTATTTGTAGCACAGGCTTGTCCATTGATTAAATTCGTTTCAGATATTCAGATATGGATTCTCAAAACTCTAAAGAGCTTTTAGAAAACTTCAATCACGAATTTTTCTAAAATTGACTGCATTCAAAACGTATGATTTCTCCTCACTTTATACAACAATTCCTCACGAAAAATTGAAATATAGGCTTCTTTCAGATAATAGTAATGTGCTTTTTGAACAAAACGGCCCGAAAATACAAGTTTCTGTCGTTGGGAAACATAGATACATATTTTGTTGAAACCATCTGATTGCCCACACAAGTATTACTCTAAGTAGATATTTAAGAGCATACTTGGGTTTTTTATCATAATATTTATGTCAGACTTTGGAATGTCAGTGATCCTGAGTAGTAAGGTCATAGACTTTCCTTCAAGCTGTTCAAGCTGTCGTAGAAAGTGCTTCATGTCGTTCCTGTCTGGCAAAGCCCTGAATCTCGTTCGCTTTGCTGCTCAAGCCAGGAATCCTGCATTGGCGCAACCCTCACTTGTATTGGTGCTCGTTACGTTCCTCAGTGTGTCTTTCTTGGATACTGACTTTGGGTCATCGAGATGAGCTTTGTAGTCCGACGCTCTTCCACTAGCAGCGGCTGGATCTCTTGTGCCGTTCTAATCCAACTATCCTTCTTTCCTGTAGCTGGCCCGAGGCACTCCATGGCTGGTTGTACACCGTCTCTTCTACGACAGCTTGAACAGCTTGAAGGAAGTCTATGACCTTACTACCTCAGGATCACTGATCATTCCAAAGTCTACATAAATATTATCGATAAAAAACCCAAGTATGCTCTTAATATCTACTTTAGAGTACCAGTACTTGTGTGGGCAATCAGAGTGGTTTCAAACAAAATATGTATCTAATGTTTCCCAACGACCAGAAACTTGTATTTTCGGGTGCCGTGTTTGTTCAAAAAGCAATTATCTATTATCTGAAAAAGCCTATATTTCAATTTTTCGTGAGGAATTGTTGTATAAAGTGAGGAGAAATCATACGTTTTGATGCAGTCAATTGTAGAAAAATTTCGTGACTTGAAGTTTTCTAAAAGCTCTTTAGAGTTTTTGAGAATCCATAGCTGAATATCTGAAACAAATTTAATAATGACAAGCCTGTGCTACAAATACACCTGTTCCCATTGGTATTTAAGAAAAACAAACAAACCAAAACTGCGCAACATTTAAAGCTGTTATTTGGTTCATTGCATTGCATTGATAAGCAGTTAATTTGACTCGGGTATGACGTGTTCATATTTATAGCACAATGACTTGGAAATAACCCTAGACAAAAATAATTTTATCGGAATTCATTCTAGGTTTGCTTTTTCGCTTGTCGTACCTGTCCCTTACTTACATTTTAATGTAAAGAAAACAAGAGGGGTAAAATTTTGAGAACTGAGAACCACATGGCTAACACAGGTAAGTTGTGATTGAGGCACATGTATCAACAAATAGATATAAAATAGAAGAAAGGACAAATATAGATATTTTTTCTTTCTATTTATATTTATTTATTGATTAAAATTCATATACTTGTGATTGAAGTAAGTAAAAGAAATTCATTAATTTACTACACACTATTTGGCTGTAAAATACTATGACTGTCCATAATTGAGAAAGATATCCTATATCTACTAATATATGACTATATGTATAGAGTAACAGAAGAAAGTCCAACGATAGAAAGTTTTAATAAAGGAGTTAATCTGTAAGCTGTTCCAATTAGTTTTCAAGCATTTCATCACATTTCATGTATTTGCAAGCAGAAGAGGAATGCAGCATCTGTCGTGAAAGCTACAGGGAGGGAGATGATAAGAGGACCCTCCAGTGCGGTCACGGTATGGGTGTTACACACAATCACACGGTTATGGTATGGCTATATACAACCACTTGAAAGAGGTCGTCATTTCTTCTACATCTCACAAACATCAACAGAAAGAACAACTATATTGTAGTTTATGATGATATGAAAAACATATTTTCATGTTTAATATCATTGATTTCGCTTAAAGTAACACTAAGCTGAGTGAAAGGTCTATACTTTTATTTTTAAAAACGAGAAATAAAACGAACAGTATGCTACAAGATCAGTGTCGTTCCATAATTAAAGGCTATTTATCATATCATTTTAAGCTGTTCTTTACACCGCGGATTACTCCGGCTTACATGATCGAATGTACAGCTTACGATGGGTGTGATCAAATCGAACAGGGGATGCTTACTTCTCCTGGGCATTGGTCCATTTCTAGTGTGTCCTGGGTTCGTCGGGGGGTTCGTTGGTTTTGCCTACCCCATGATCGGGTTAGAATAGGTCTTCAGTACCCCTTGCTTGTCGTAAAAACAACTAAATGAGCTAATCGACCCCTAGATGAGATCGCAAAAACCGAGGCACTGTGTCACAGCAGGTGGATCAAATCCCTCCCTGCTCAAAGACCGTAAGCGCTGAGCATGGGCCTAAAATTTTGCAGCCCCTCAACGGCAATGGTGACGTGTCCTTATGAATGAAACATTCTCGTTAAAAATATATAACAAACTATAACTCTTAATTTTGTATTCCTGATATGAGTCATGAGATTGGTCACTGTTCGTTATCTTCACTTTTAAATGTTCCAGTTTTCTTCGTTTGTCGAGAAGGTTGCCATACCAAGAATACTTTTTAAATTTAGATTGTTACCTTTTAAAATAGGAACAATACGACTGGGTCATTTTTAAGATCCCTATATAAGCCTATTTACCTTACTAGTATTTCAATGAATGGAAGGATGATGCGAAATCTATTTTCAGTTTTCCATGCAAGTTGTGTCGAAAGATGGCTTTTAAGGAAAGGAAGTTGTCCAAATTGCCGAGCGCGTGTTGCAGACGACACCCTACATGAATCTGAAGAGGAGAATGATATCGTAAGAACTGCACATGTTGAAGAAAGCGAAGGTACGGTGGACTATTTTTTCAACACTCGACAATACATGTACATGTATTACAATGCATTCTCATTTTATAGATTCTTCAATGAAAGTGAATACTAGGAAGTAAGATAAATACATTAAATTGTTCAAAAACCGCTTTGTGAAAACGAAATTATATGTATTTGTTTTTACTTAATGCGTGTAGATATATTATCCCCTTGCTCTGAATCATCTGCTGTCCATATTTTTGGCACAAGACAAAATAAGTCGTAATTACTTTCAACATTTTGTAACGCAAAATTAGGGGTAATTTCATGAACTGAAAATGCGATTTTGACTGATGTTTACGTGGGACCATATCTATTATATTACAGAGGTGTTAATTGTGAATGGTCGTCTCATTCCACGCTACAGAGGAAATTTACGGTATGATCCATCTCTCGATAGATACATTACACCAGAAGAAGGTGTTGTGATGTACAGTAAGTACAAAGTTATCCAGTCACTGAAGTATTCTGCTATATGTGTAACTTCCCAATTAACGAATGAACTTGATCTTCTTTAAATACAGTAACATGTAGATACAATTCTGATTCTGGCCATGAATAACCTTAATTTATTTTCCATGTACAAACCGCTATGGAATATATTTCATCCATGGCCTAGACAAATGTATTTTTTATTTAGGTTTAAAGGTACATTGTATATACGCTACGTAGTTTTTTTTTTATTATTTCCAAACTAAAATTAATATGGTACTATTTGATTAATGCCAAATCTTTACCTTTGTATAATGTATGTATTACGCGCGTCGCTTCTTCACACGTGGTCGGAAAGAAAACAATGGCGTTGGTAACTTCACGGTTATCGACTGTAGATGTAGGAGTAAGGACAAGGCAAAGATAACGAACAGTAATCAATCTCGTAAGTCCCAAAAAGAATACAAAACAAGAGCTGGGCAAACACGAGTCTCTGAAAACAGGTGCCTAGGTGGAGTAAGCATCTCCTGTCAACCAGTCACACCCGCCGTGAGCTCATTTTCTGGATCAGGCAAACCGATTAATCCTTAGTCAAAATCAGTGTATAAAGAACGGCTTAACACTTTGCCCAATGGCAGGCCATGCTGGCAAATTAGATCGTTATAATGACCATAGAATTGCTAAATGCTGCTTCTCAGTGTGAATGCTGAACCCCTGCAACAATAANTGACCATAGAATTGCTAAATGCTGCTTCTCAATGTGAATGTTGAACCCCTGCAACAATAACTTGTTTGTAAGTAGCCTTCTTTGATTAAAAAAGACTGATCATATGAAGAACAAGATATTGCGTATCTAACATACACACCATATGCAGGTGATGATGGAATGTTGCTACATAAATATGGGGAGTTGACGATGGAGAAGCTGAAATCGTGCCGTTTGTCATAAAGTTGAGTTGTTTATTTGCCGTTATTGTCTATGTTCAATAAAATAAACAAGTATCAAGGACGTATTAATTACACAAAATTCATTACGATAAATCATGTGTAAAACATTAAAGATTAAGTGCACAGATCCCAACATTCCTGCAAAAAATAGTACGTAGTAACGGTAGGATGCCGACCAATAAGACAACCACGTGATCAACACTGGGCTCATTTCGGAAAGAGAGTCATTATTGCAAGAAGGTAACTAGTAGCGAGACTGTAGGTGTGTGAGCAAGTGCTGTAGACACTCTAGAGGGTGCATTTGTTGCTGGATTGAGGTATTGAGAGACGGAAAAAAAACCTTATTGATTTGGGGATCATAAGTAGAGNATTTGTTGCTGGATTGAGGTATTGAGAGACGAAAAAAACCCAAAACCTTATTGATTCGGGGATCATAAGTAAATATCACTGACTTTTAGATTATAGAAAAGGCTTGCAGATACTTGGGTGCCGCATTTTTGTTCGATTCATATGATCATGATGATACTTCACATATAGCTTTGCTACCAAAAAGAGGAAGATACCTATTTATTTTGGGTCAAGTCTAAGGTCAAGGTCACAAGGGAGATTGTAGACACTCTAGAGACTGCACATGCATGTATACCGAAAATTCGTATTTAGCCGGTTACGTATATACTAATATAACTTTTTACTTTCATGGCGAGATACCGAGCTCTTCTTTTATATGCAGACAGTGCATCGCCAAGACATCGATCATGGTTCAAAGTCGTGACATAGGCAACCTCTACGCAAAGTATAAGCTACCGGTAGATCTGCAGGTTGAAAGACGTAATGCGTATTCAGTTTATGATCCAAAGAGGTCCGCTGCTCAATATATTTCTGTGCCTAGTTTGTTTTCTAGGCGTTCAGGAATAAAAACAAGATAACTGAAAGTTTAATACATTTTCACCAACCATGTGATCCATTTAGCTTTGCCCTTAGTCCTGATCCGCTGACTCGAGGACCATGACTTGCACAAGTTTTGCTCAGTATTTATAAATATCAGTGGTGTAGCTTGCATGTATGCTTGGATGCTCAAGCATCCACATCATTTTGCCATTTATTCTTATTCATTTATTTGAATGTGATTGTCTCCTTTGAAAAAGAGTGGGCATGTTGTTTTGCACTTTCGGTCTGCTGACCATGTGTTATTCGCTCAATATCTTTTGATCCCTTTGCTTGATAGCTATTAACCTTGGTAAAGGAGTTGCCCTAAGGAAGTAGGTGATCCCTATTGGTTTTCAGGTTACATGGCTATCGATCAAGGTCAAATTGTCCACTCAAAGCCTTATAATCCCTTTGATCGATAGCTATCAAACCCGGTACAGGGGTTGACCCCTTAACAATTGATTTTTAGGTCAAATGGCCAAAGGCAAGGTCAAACCGTTTGACCAAGGTCAAACCTCTAAAGATTTGTCGTATCTATTATTTTCTACATAGGTACCTGTACCTCTAGTCTAACTAGGTCAATTTCTACCCCCAGGGGATGGGGGTAGAAATATGGTTAGACTAGAAGGTTAACTCTTCTGAAAATAAACTTGCATTCACTTTGCTAGATTGGCATCTAATCATAACGTTTATATGTAATACCGGACACTGAGAATTTTTACTGTTTGGATATATACTATAATATATAATATATATATATAATATATTATAATATATATATATAATATATATTATATTAATATATATATATATATATATATAGTTCATGGAACTTCAATTCTACAATAATTTCCTTTATTTGATAGAAAAAATGTATTGTTGCAAATAAGATTTGAAATAAAATTTACATGCAAAGTCTTACACGAATTCAAATTAATAAATAATGATGGGCCTGTGATTACGAATAGGTGCGATGAATAATTTGATTTATTAAAACGAAAGAGAAATGTACCGACTGATCTTGGAAGATGTTTATTGTTGCGAAATAAGACTTGAAAGAAATAATTGACATACAATTACATCGGTTTAAATAATAATGAATTATAGATGGATTTGTTGATCAGGAATAAATAAAACAGAGAATTTTGAACGGACATCGAGTTTATACGAAAGAGAAAGTACTAGCAGTAATTGATCCGGAAAACTTATGGCTTGTAACACATCTACTGTCGACTCGCTAAACAAAACTTCCAACAACACAAAACACCACGCATCAATTAATCCATAAAAGTGTTCT
This sequence comes from Ostrea lurida, assembly GCA_903981925.1. Taxonomy (NCBI): domain Eukaryota; kingdom Metazoa; phylum Mollusca; class Bivalvia; order Ostreida; family Ostreidae; genus Ostrea; species Ostrea lurida. The sequence continues at coordinate 23,289 of CAJDSM010000878.1, read as the reverse complement.
ATTAGGATAGGTGACCGATGAGATAATTATCAACAGGGACCGATTGTTATTGCAATATTACAAGAGGTGTATCTATAATCATAATACATGTAATTTGAGTAAATACGTCATTGAAATCTTGTTCAAATTAGGTGAAAATTTTAAACATCATTTTACTTTGATTTATCATTATCTTTTCATTTATTGCTATATCACATTACAACTTGCAGGCACAGCAGAGGAGATTGGGATTCATGGGGTTGTTAGATTTGGGTAAGATATTAAACAGCCGTAGGATTGTAGCTCCGGGGGGATAAAGACTGGGATAGATCAGGTCCAGACATTATATGATAGCTTGATCTGTAACTCTCGGGAACATTGGCCGATTGGGTCACCCTTTCTAAGAGCTACCGTCCTGCTGTTGAATATTTAACAACTCATTGCATGTCATTACCCTATGATTAGATTCTAAAGTAACACGAACGTATAGAAAATGGACATCTAACTTTGAAAACTTTAATTTTTATAGCTTTCATGTTACGAATGTGATAACTGAGAAGAAAATTATAGTTGATGGGAAAGTCCAATTGTGTTTTGAACAAAGCAGCTGTAATGATTTGGTGAGCTTCCACGACGTGCCAACAAGTTATCGTACTTGTAATGAAAGCATTGGGGAAGCAGCATTTGATGGTTAGTAGTAATCTGAAACTTTGGTATCATATATTATTCCTCTTCTTTCTAAAGGAGAATATGCTTGATCTAGAAATCAGTCAAATAGAATGTCTTTTTATAGGTATCAGCTTTGACTTTTGGAGGCCGACACAGTGTGGAATCTTCAATTTTGACCCAACAGGTAATTATATTGTTCGATATGAACAGCATATGCCAGGTACTGAAGAAAAGTTGTATTTGTTTATACAGCTAGAATTATGGGTTTTATATCTTGATTGATATTATTCATACTCCCATATTGTATTAAGTTGATCGATTATAGAATTTTTATCTTTTACAGGCATTATTGAATGTTCAGAGTCTTTGTAAACAAAAAAATTATATGTTTGCAGCATGTACTTCAACACAGATAGAGGGTATCCCTGTAGGAATACAGACTTACTGCCAGTACCTATCTGACTGTAGCGGTGTGGAATGTTGCTTTGAAAATCAGTTTAGTCTTGGTGACAGACGGAATTACTTCAGTATAAGGATAGACTGTAACAACTTGGAATTCCAGTTAGAGAACAAGAGGGTGCAGAAATCCTTGTCGGCCCTTGCTGATGGTGAGAACCCTTAAAATTTTTAGTTTTAAAATGTAGATATTCATGATGATGGATCATTTTGCTTTTGTGTAAATCATCAAAATTAAGTGTTATACGTGCTACTCAATATAATTGAAATTTGATATTAAATCTATTTGCATTACATACATACTGGCTACATAAATAATAATGCAAGTGGGTCTAACATCTGATATTTTTTAGGAGGAATGCAACTGTGACAATTACAGGTAACCATACTTAAATGTTTTAAATGTGTTTACAGGTACAGAGTACATTGAAACTTTTGGAAATCCAGCTGAATTTCAAGTGAACTACACCAAAAAAGAAAATTCAGCAAATTATGCCCTAGATGTGGTATTGTTAGTGGCAGATTCAGGGCCATCTGGAATTGCCATGTATAATATAATGAAGTTGACCACCACCAGGATCATCCCATCAGGCTGTGTAACAGGCAGAAGGAGGAGGCGGAGGAGATCTGTCGATGTGTCAAAGTAGGTCGTTTCCCCGAATCTTTCAATAATTTGAAGTTTATGATATTGTACTTGAGATACTCATGGGAAGAGAACTTTCAAGGTGTTTTTATCAGATGAAATTTCGTATTTATTTTCATTATTGCTAGTTAGAGGTCATACAGTACCCGCAACGTTATTCTTGACATGATACACGATATAAGGACCCCATTGGAAATAAGCACTATCTCTGCTTTCATGGGTCATCCTTGGGTTTATTCAATCAATGTAATGATGCTTATACAACGATGATCCCTATTAAATTTATTTAAGATTAATTGTCTTAAAACTGCTTAACATTTTACTATCATATTGATATGGAACATTATTTTTATGACTATGCTTCTATTGTTTGACCTATTTGTGATATAAGACCCTGTATCTTTCATTGATTTTTACCTGAATAAAACTACTATAGAACACGATACACGCATGATAGGATATGATTCACGCATAACACGATAGGATACACGCAAAACCTGCGTAAACGGAAACCTGATAAGCGATGTTCACGATAGACCTGAAACACAAAACACGATAAATGATCTCACGATAAACGGAAAACTGTAGAAATGTTGTAACTTAGAAACAATTTAGACGGAACGAAATTTGTATTACTGCACAAAAATGCACATCTTTCTTAGTGAATATAACATTCAAGGATTTCAATACCTTTAATGTATATATATATACATAACATGCATATCCTAAAGAAATTTCTAATTGAAAAGGAATGCATGTACATGTATGTGCATAACTAATGACGATACAGTTTTCTGTAATAATTTACAAAATCAATATTTTTTTCTTTAGTTCCAACTAATTAATTATGAGCATTGATTGACTCAGACCAGAGACACATAAAACTTTATCCACCTGTAGAATAAAAAGCGTATGGTTGATTTTTAATGCATTGCACACATGTACATGTAAGCATATAACCATTAGCAAATATAACTTTTGTTAGGGGAAATGCCGTTAGATGGAAATGCATTGATGATTTCTAAGCAATCTGGCATTTTATCTGCTTACAATTTACTAAACGAAGACCCGCGCCAGCGTAGCATATTCATTTGGAGCAGGTGATTTTTAGGTATTTTAAATAAAGATTTTAACTTCAAAAAAACAATACAGACGATTTCTGAAGTGAAAACTGGAACACTTAGTATTAAAAAGGTCCCTGGATATTGAATTCTGTTGACTGCGTGTTAGGTGCTGGAAATGGTGTGTGTATTATTAAGCCCCTAGCTTTTTGTAAACGTTCATAAATCAACGACTTAGACAACTTCCCCACTTTAATTATACCCCTCCTTTTATTTTGTACAAAAATCAACAACATTAGCTCGGTTTCCCTCTTTTTCTTTCGGAAACCTGTATGTGTAAGTAAATTGATCCAAATGGCAAACCTAAAGGGGGAGGGGTGTCAATTTTGTCATTTGATAGAGAGATACATGCAAGATATTTTAAACAGTGGATGTTGGGCGTGTTTTTAATGCAAACGGTGAAATATAATTCTAGTAATACAACGTCCCGGGTATAATGTTTACATCGTATTTCTATTTTTCTAGTGTCTATCATCTGGTAATGTAAAGTAATTGTGACTGAAATTTAGCCAGGCTGTAATATTATTCTGAGAAAAATTAATTCGCTGGGATTTGAAATAAAACCAAGTAATATTTTGTGTGTGGCAATGAGAGTGGTAGTGAAATTCACCGCTAATTCAACAGTTAAAATTTCATTTAATTTCCGCTGCACTTCACGCTGTCTTGATACGATATATCCCGTACTATGAGTAATATTCATAAGAAATTAAATTTCCATGTAAATTAGTATTCTGATAACGACCAAATTAGACAGATGAACAAAAAGCGGCTTTTAAAAAAATAATTGAAACCGTTCATTTTTTTTTCTATACATGTACTATGTAAAAAATGTCAAACAGTTATCAAAACCGGCATATGACACATGTAAGAAATTCCCAATATACTACCGGCACAATGTACATGTATGTACAAATAAGAAACACGATGACAGCACAAAGTCGCGCCCAAGTGGCCCGATTTTTGGGAGATGCAACACTATCGTACCTTAAAATTTAAAATCTAAAGGTGTGAAATTCAATTGTCGCTTGCGATGTTTGTTATCAAAACACGCGGTATATACACACATTACCTGATACACAGGACCCCGCACAAGTTCAGCGTATAGTTGTATATACAGGTAATTATAGGTTATAGACTTTGTATGGGAAAATATGACGACGAGTTTTTTGGCGCGTACACGGACCGTGCTTCGAGGTCCGTTCGCGACAAAAAACGAGGTCGTCATATTTTTCCATACAAAGTCTATAACCTTTTTATTATACTTCAATTTCATTTAGAAACTAACAAAAATTTTCATTGTAAACACTTTTTCAATTCTAACATTGTAGTCTACACCAGACTAAGAGCTGAAAAACACAAAAAAAATTGAAACTTAAAATTTGTTGACGTTTTAACAGTAACGTCAAGAAACGTGCTCTATTGTGACGTCACAATCAATTTTCCAATTTTGTTCAATTATGACGTCAGCTTGCGGACCGAAAAGTTTCCGGGCATATATCGTGTGATATTGGCCCGCAAATTAGAATCTATTTTGATGATATGTGCTTATATTTACATATGCTATGTAGTTTCCTTGATAAAATGTAATGAGTATATAGAAGAGCTTTTTGTATTAAATATCCAATAACACAGATGAGAACCGCATCACCAGATTGAAATGGCGCAAGAATATTTTTCACAGGAAGGAAATCATAATACATGTGGGGATTAAGGATAAAATTCGGGGGTAGATATATATAATTTAAAAACTACAATTATGATGCTGATAGCGGCATATGTGTAAAAAGCATAAAAAGCCAATGTTTGCTGCATTTTACAAACATACAAACTAATGACCCTTCACGATACTCAATGCCCTTTTTAAATTCTTGAAGAAAAAAACTAAACATACATAATAACCTCGATAAATAGACAACCAATATAAAGCAAATATATTTTCTCAGATTCTAGAAACTTACCCTACCAGCCGTCCCATAATGCCGCTCGTACTACATACATTGGTCGTACCCAGTATGCTTGAACGCGCTCATAATTAGCATTGAAAACAATCGTCAACAAATAGTTGTACTATCTAAATTCCAAAGAACTGATACCTCTATTACTGGGTCAACGCTTCAAACAATATACCACCACTTTAAACTTCAAGACCGACACGAAGTAAGAGCATTCCCAAATCACCTAATTCGACAGCTCAACACCAGAAATTCACTCGCAGATCCATACATACAAATCTACTGTTAGACAGTAACATACCGTCACTGCCAATATACATTTAATTATGAAATTATGTGGAAAAAATCTATTTATGGCTATCGGCCTGGGTTCCAAACATTAAAATGCTATCCTACAATAAATACTTGAGACAGACCTGACAAAACATTACACATTTATCAATATTACTGTAAATATAAAACTTTCAAGCACTATATTACTTTCACTCGAAAGCTATAACAAAGAAACCAACGGTAAACAACATTACCGGCATTTCTACCCAAATTAGCAATTTCACCCCAACTTACAGTATGATTAAAATGCATAAAATATTGAATTGATATTATTTAAATAACAAATTACCTCTACCTGAAAATGTAAAATATAAAGCAGTTGAATTAATTCTATTTGGAAATGTAGCATTGTGAATCATAACACGACGGATCGTTCTAGACAATTTGAATAACGACGCGTATCAAAGTGTGACTTTGTGATACATAACAAAACAGAGAAGCTGTAAATCTGACAAGTTTATCATAACCGCGGCTACCACGGCGCGTATCAAATTAGTACAGAACATATCCAACGTAAGTGTATATAGACGCAAAATGCACATCCAAAAATTTATTCAATCATTTAATAAACTGCACAAACGACCCGAATCACCAATTTGGTTTTGGGATAGAAATCCAGGAAACATTAACAGGGTCTTTTAAAAATAATGTACAATTATGAACTGTATTTAGGTGTGGAATAGTATAAACTTATTTGAACAAATCTGATGTTCTTATATTTTCAAGAAAAATTAATTAAATACTGGCGTTATTAGAATCTATTTTTTATTTTGCACATCCCTTTATTTATGTCGTAGTACGATAAGACATACATGCTGATACCGATAAATGATCATAACTGCTGTAATCTTTTATTCGTGATACATATTCAATGTGACGGTAACAATGTACTCCACCTAATGCACGTTTCCATGAACCTTTTAACTTCCCTAACAGGATATGAGCGAGAAAGGGATTAAAACATACAATAAAAGCACAAACAAAATAATTATCTAAGAAAATGTAATCAGATAAGCAATAAAATTTGATTTATTGCTTAAAATAATTACACATGCAAGTTAAGATAAAAGTGCAGAGAAATCGGGGGGAAATTAAAATTAGCCATATTCATTTACATGTAATAGACTAGTATCAAGTCATAATACGGACCAATTTGTCGATGACAACCAGTCGCATTTACGACAAATTATGGTTTCTTCAGTGATGGCTACAAAACGAAATGGTTGACAATCCGAAACATGAAAGTAAACAACGTATAACTAAAAGTGAACAATGTATGCACAAAGCACTAGAGCCAAAATATCGAGGAGATCAGAAGATAATGCCTAGGGAGAATCCCTTTATCTTTGATCATGAATTCATAATTTTACATATTGCAAATTAAATACATATACCGATATAATTCCAAAGCTGAAGGGGGGGGGGATCTTATCAAATTGAGATTTTCCATATTTTTCCTATTTCTCTAGTACGATTATTACCAAACTTTTACTAGCACAGTCCAATTTTGATCAACTCAGTAACTCTCGTTAATTGAGAACCACAAGGCCAACTCCCACAAGTCTTAACAATGAATCTTAAGTTGATAGATAGAATCTTTCATCATTCTGGAACCAGACAAAAGAGTTTATTTTAATTTCGACTTTAATGAGTACCTTATAATAGCCCAGCATCTAAATTGTTTATATGTCTTCCTCGATTGGCGTTAGAGAAAAAAACGAAATGAAAGCTTATCGAAGCTAATCGTACTTTTTCCTTAGATTTAAATCTTTTATGATCCCCGATAGTATTCTGAAAGATACACAGATACGAATAAACGGAAAACAGGATAAATCACGCACAAATACAGATCAAACGAATAAGACCTGATAACGCCAAAAACACGATTTGAAAACGGAAACCTTATACACGCATAAGCGATAGAAGACTAACACGCACCGATGACCGAATAGAGAATACACATACGCACGATAGAAGCACAAAGAAAATGTCAAAGAAATAAACGTTGCGGGTACATGATTAACAAAGTCATAGAACAACCTTAAGAAGTTCGATAGATTAACCTTTGACAAATCTTAACTTTAAATAGGATACAATTTGGAAAATATTATGACAGATGTCACTTATCAGTTCATTCTATTTATTGATATTATTAAATAGATTAAGATTCCACAGGAAATTTAACAGAACGGAACAAAAGACGCACCTTCTGATATATAAGATGACACCTAACTTGATGACTAATTGAAAAGTTCTGGCAAAATGAAATAGTCAAGAAGGAATAGTTGTATTATTAAATTTCCATCAATACTTACCTAAATCTAATCAATATTTAATAATTTCCTCTTCACATATTTGCAAAAAATGAATTTTTCACACTTTCCAATGAAATATCTTTGTGTAGATGATGTGGATTTTGATTGTATTTCAAATCAGATCTACTTTGACGTTGTAATTTCCACGACCAATTGGATTAAAAATATGATTTTTTTAGGATATTCATTGTACGTAAATTAAAAGTATAAAGATAGAATTTTTTTGCAAGACACCAATTAGTTATCCCACAAACAATTGTTTAGTTAGATTTACGTGTACACTTTTTTAGGAAAAAGCTTACCATGATTTTGAATAGAACTGATAGCATATTTGTTTAGCGATCTTTTAAAACCTTTAAAGGATGAACATAATTTTTGACTAGTTATAAAGTATATCTAATGGGTGCAGTTTACGCTTTTTAATTAAAAATGGGCGGAACGCGAGATATTCTACCACGCCGCACGGCGATAGGTAGATCAAAGTATGGCGCGATCTCCTCTAGAAAGAGATAAACTTCCTATCTAGTGTTGCGTCCATTACTAACCTCGCCCGATGCTTAATTATAGATGTATAGAGATGGGGAGGCAGCGCTGCGGATCGACTGCACTTTTTAACTAGGTCAATTCATAACTGTTTTCAGTCATAAATAGATCGGATAGCCTCCTCCATATGCTTTACTGCTTGTTAATTTACCGTTGTTCTCTATGCACGAAGTATTATTGGGAAGCTGTCGACATTAATCCATAGCGTCAGATCTTTGCTGGTGGCCAATCGTCTCCTCTTGCGTTCCTGTTCGAGTCTGAGCTGCTCCTTTAGATTAACCGGGCGGTGTCGCATGCTCATGTAGCTTTTTTAATCTTCAGATTCCAGCATCACCTTCTCCTTCTGGGCTATACCCACAGCACTATGTATATCGGCGTGACGTCTCCGGGAACTCCGGAAGATAAATACGACTGGAGATCCCCTCGATCCATTAGTGCAGTAGCAGATATGGGACTCTTTGTGGGTTACCGACGATTATCTTTTGCCGCCGTAACGTTTTCGGCGCTCGTCACGCCCACCTACTGCGTTTCTATGCTAAGTGATACTCGTGAGTCATCGTTTCGGCTAGATTGTCCTCTTCCAGTATCGCCACGCGATGATGTTGGCATATGTTCTCACCCCCTCTTGGATTTGGTCGGTGTGGACTTTTCTGACGTTAGTGTGTTATTCAGCCACCTATTCAGACCCCGTTAGGTGCCCCTATTTCCTGTCTCTGTTCCGTGCTGGTTCTACATTTTTGTGAACAATATTTGCGAGATTCATTTTAAGGATTTTGGGAATAGAGAGAGCGGACGAATTTATCCGTGCAACAAAGTTTAAAACAACAACGTCCAAATGCCTATTGTGACGTCCATTCTAGGACGTCACAAAGAGCAATGTTAGATTACACAAAAATAATTGATGTAGTCAATATCGTGTTTCAGCCAATTTCAAATGTGTGTAACAAGGTAAAATTAAATTATCGTTATATGCCAAGTAACTCGCTCGCTAAAAAGTGCTTATACGTGTTAATTTGATTATGAAAGAGTTCCTGCTGTGATATTTAGCAGTCCTGTGATTAATAACTTAAATATTGGAATTATCCATTCAGGAGGGTATCTTACATCATATGCATCAGATAGACTAATACAAGTTAAGTGGTGGGAAGTTACCATTTTAGGTTACCTGAGTTAACTCAGGTGACCATATTGCAATTGAGTCTTCGTCCGTTCCGTGCGTCCGTTCGTGCGATCAATTACTAGAATCGGAGATTTTACGTGCGACGTCCGTCGTCCTTAAACAAATTAACATTGTTAAATTCTTTTGATAACACCAGTCGCCATTTCTTTTTCAAATTTTGGTATGAAGCTCTTTTGGGACAAAGGGGAACATAAATAGCAAAATTCAGGTCTCTTGCATCCCTGTGGGCGCCTTGGGGGTGTTGGACAAAAATGCCCAAACGGTTACTACCATTTCAAAGATTTCTTCGTTACCAGTACTGCTTACGGACGATCAGGTACTGATTCTCATATATCTGTATTATTGAATTAGAATGTCAGGACATATTTCTGATGCGTCTCTTAACCCTCCACCATAGCGCAGCTGGACCCTACTTACGGCCGGGCATAAGACATCGGCAGAATGCATATGATTGTGTGTAGCAAGGAAGGCCGTTAATACTAAAATTGTAAATTTGAGTGGCCCTCGGGTCAGGGGTCTTCTGACCCAGGGCCTAGGGGCCCCCAAACTTGGTACATAGTGTTATATTGTAAAACATTTGAAAAGCATCTTTTTCCACATTATCTGATATTTAATGTGCCCAAGTACAGTACTAATTATGGCATGAGAGGGAGCTTTTATCCTTACACTATACCCCCTGCAACATATGGGGCGGCTGGGATAGGCGGGGTGTTACTGGGAAATCAGGTTTGTCTGTCCTCTGTTCTGTAGACAGAATGCGGTTCCCATTACTTTTCTAGCTGTTATAGCGCTTCCATCGTAGCTCTGTTATCCTAGGAGGTTGCTTGATTCTGCCTACGTAACCTAGTCTTGTATTTATCCCCACGAGAATAATGAGCAGAGTTCTCTTATTATAGCGTGGTGTAACTCCCTACGCTGCTATCGTGTCGGCTGTGTATACGCAAGATTCCACGACTTGAGCCCCCACCATGCTAGCTCGCAACATATGCGCATACGTCTCCGCGAGTACACAGTACGTAGTTATAATGTATAATCTGACTTGTTTTCTTAGTAACTCATTAATAGGGCTCCTCAACGTGCTGGTGTGTGTTGCGGGGTTGCTCCTGCGCATTTCGTTAAGTGCCGTGGATGCAGAAGTTCTATTTCGCACCTTATGAGCTCTACTCCTGTGCATTTGGAGCCATACTTCTGCCGCCCTTTGACACGCACGAACTTTTAACACCATTGCTGTCTCCTTGCTGAACCAGGGACTAGGTATGCTAGTCTCAGACCTATCCTATCCTGGTCGGTGCCCTGTGCAGGCAGAAACGCTCACATGCTCGTGTGATGATATTCTAGCAGCTATTGTCTCTTAGACTCTCGCTCTATATGCCTACCTCAGGGCTGCGGTCGGGCCATGGCACCACTTTGTCCGGTAACCGGCCCTACTCCTTTCGCTCCTCTCGCCATAGCCAGTGCCGAGGTTATACCATTAGGTAAACTTATGCGATCCATTGAGCGAGCCGGGGATTTGATCTCGCGGACAACATGGTTACCATAAACGAATTACATGCGACCTCATTGTCCATAGGAGAGTCACTTATCCGTACATGATGCTCCGTCAGCAGTAGGTGCTTGACTCGCCGGATAAAGAACTATATTCCCTTTTTGAATTTGGGGGGCAAAAGGTTCACAATTGTACCAAGTTTGCATGACATAAAGCTAGCAATATGTTTCCGGGTTCCAGAAGCATATCCTTCGGCACCTAGAGTCACATATTATGTACATATTCGTTACACTATATAATGATGTTTTACTTGAATTTTGGGGGTCAAATGTCAACTAGGGTCCACAGTCTCACCTGAGACTATATTGTTCATGTGCTAGACGTTGCGCCGGTGACCATAATCATAAAGTGGTGATTTCCTGAGATATAATCGTGTGGCTTTCTACATTCCCTCTTAGTCAAACTCTCGTTACTTACAATTGTTGAGATTGAAACTGATAATTCTATTCTTGCTGATATATGTAAGTGAATCATATGATATAATTGGAAAAACAATATTAAAACATGTCGAATAAGTGTACTCATTTGAACTCTTTGTCTCAGAGCTGTGCATACCTATCCAGATCGCAGTATGAGCTCTGGTGTGGGCTATGATTACTGCGTGACCGTTATGGCCTGTGGGCCTCTTGTACACTCAATATACATATAGACATGCTATGTTGTGTAGAAAATTTGAAAAAGCAAGAATTTGGCTGCGGACACTTTGTTCAAGTCAATGATGTAACAACTGAGATAAAAATCTCAATTAAGGCGCTAGGCTATAGATACCCTTCACCGTGGTGAAAACAAATAGAGGGAGTGACAGTACAGTTCCATGTTTCTGTTCAAGGAGGTAGGTCACTGTGGTGCTCAGAACTGGTTAAATGTCGTGTTCTTGATATTGCAAACAGTCTAATCAGCCACACAGAAGCTTCTGTCATCCTTTTGTCAGTTTGCATGCTAGGTTGTTTTTCCGTTCTCCACCCACTGGTTAGGACGTTTAATTTAAAGTGTAAAAAAACTCAGTATTACATTATGTTGCTTTCTGAATTATTCTGTGATGAGGTGATGATGTTCATTCTTGGACTCTTGATCACAAGGTAACGTGACATGTATTTAAATGCCTGACATCTCTTTATGCTTCTCTAAGGCTGCTGCTTTGGTGGATGCTTTGAGTCAGTCCGTTCAAATACTGGGAGAGCCGCCAGTGCAATTCGTTGTAGTAGATGGCGGTGGACAGACGGGAGCTAAGGGACACTCGCGAAAACAAAACTGATGCCTGTATGCGCGACGATGAGATTGGATGCTATTTACAGCTAACAGAATATTGATCCAGTGAAAAAGTGCATTACTTCTTAAAGACCATGCAGGATTCTAAGCTAAAAGTGCTTGGTAGAATGGAAATCATTTCATTATAAAATCTGCAAAATCGATGCTGAACTCCCTTTGGGGTATTCTAAACAATGTTTGAACCAATTTAGCTCATCTGAGAGATGAAAGTCAGATTGAACCTTTTCGGGATCAACCTGTCATTCCATTATGTCCGTCCATCCGATCTTGCCAAAGTTTTCACATTTTTCTACTATTTTCCCAAGCAGCACAGAACCCCAATTTTCAACTAACTCTGTACACAAATTAGTCTTATGGTAAAGGAATTTACGTCTGTTCGAATGAACGCCACTATTCGCCCTTCAGGAGGGAAGATAATCAATAATAGTGCATTTCATTTAAAAACCAACGTGGGCCAAAAGAGTAGGAGATATACCAAAAGGCATTACACGATTAGTAGCAGTGACTTTTCAAGATTGTCCGATCATGCTCCCACGGTGGGGTCGCTGAAAAGGCGTAGTTGGTCAGATGCTAGGGATTTGAAAGTATAGGAAAATCTCCGAACTCTTTGGGGGACAATACCAACCAAACTGGTACAAATTAGCCAATAATTAGTGAAGGGGGATCTTCACGTTTGATTTAAAGGGGAAGACTGAATCATAAAAAAATGCAAAAAATAGGATGGGGTAATTTAAAATATCTTCTCAAAACCCTATGGACTGCAAAAAAGCTGTATTTCTGGCTATAGGACGATAGTTTGTTCAAATCATACCTAGTTGGACACTCATTGTTACTTTACCTCGATAATCCACAAATACACATTCTGCTCGGGGCTCTGATCAAGGTTAACATATATCCCTGATCACCCATGTAGTTTCCTACATCGCATCCTTTATATACTTTGAAAGCACTTTCTTGTCTTGGCTTTTTTATTAACTCAAATGAACGCGTGTATGTGTTGTTGTGAAATAACTGCATTGCCCGCCCACCCAGATGCATTGGATTTTGCCATGGGAATATTTCCTTTATACTAGGCCTAACCAACATTGTTATTTTTATAGTAAAATTTAGACGTACATTCAAAGCTCTACTTGCTATTAAAATAGGTTAATGATAACAAGTCTAGGGGTTGGTGCATATAAATATCGTATGAATGAAAGTATTTACCTAGTCGCATAGATTTTAAATTCGAGGAAGATGTAATCAAAATGCATTATTTTCACATCCTCGAGGCGGCCCAAAGGCTATTACTCAGATAAGTGATTTTTGGCAGGGCGTAATGTTACAAGCAGTTATCCCTGCATGTCTGGACTGCATTTTTACAACTAGGTTTCAAAGACACTGGCTATTTGGTTATTTACAATTGGGTTTTTCCTCTTGACTGCGTGTTTGGGTATACTTTGAAAAGGAATGCGATACAAAATCACTGGGTTAATATGTAATCTGTCGACCTGCCATTCTTTCTTTTAGTTGGATATACACTACTGAACGGAAAATGACCGAGAGTGTAATGTTTTGCTGAAATTATGATTTGGTGCCGATAGTTTCTGATTTAAGTTCTGTAATTTTACTGTTTGCGTAGATCAGAACTATTCAGCTCTAAACAACTTATCAGCAACATAATTGCACTCTCAGTAATACCTTATTTCTAGTTCAGTTTGATACTTCTCAAGCTAATGACTGCAAGTAAATTCATTTAAATTTATTGTTTATATTTTTTAAGTATCAATATGTACCTAGTAGTAGAATGGTGTACATTTCTTGTTCAAGTACTCTGAATTCATCAAGTCGAAGTTGTTCCACTGATGGAGCCAGATATTTTTAATAGTTGCGACTCTGCTCAGAGGAGAATTTTAGCTTTCCCAGACAAAGGGAAAGCCAGTTCAACTTCTCCAAAACTTCCCAGTGGAGGTTGTCGGTTTGATTGCCTCATTATACCTAAATGTCGATTTATTTTCGTAGTTTCGCATACGCTAACTAAATTTGAAACTCACGTTCTTTTAAATATCTCTCAGTGTACTCGGCGACGCTGGCTAGAGAAGAAGTATCTACACATTAAAATACAGACTGTATAGTCTCAAAATTCGGATTCTACCTCGTTTGCTTGTGAAGAATTCGTAGCATTAGTCTCTTCGCAGTATTGTGTCTGCTCTCTGTGCGTTCAAATTTTACTATTGATGTGTTGTCTTGATTATTTCTTTAAAAAATATTTGAAGGCCGATCGAGTATACTCGACTAGTTTCATACAATTCTTCAGAGAATATAATGGAACACATGCTAGGTTACACTATAAACTATTTCAAAGTGATAATGGAAAAAAAAAAAAAAAAGCGCCATGAATATTTACGCAATTGATAAATTTCTTGATTTATGTTACTGAAAATTATTTTTGGATACCTATATATTAATATTATATACTGTACCAAAAATATAGTTAATTATGACATAACAATGAAATTGGCGGTAGTGGTAGACCGGTCAGCAGATGACTGGCTTACCTCCTCCATGGCACCTTGATACCTACCTTCGCTATTTAGTCGCGGGAGGTCCGGTTTTCTCCTACACTTCGATTTTGTATATGTTCTTTGGGTATGATTACGCACTCAAAAGCGGGCGAGCTATGATAGGCTGATAGTGTATTCACACAATGGAGCGAGATTTGCTGTAGAGTGACTTAAGTATGGTAGAAGACAACGTAGTAAGGCCTGCTCTCATCCATGAGTCATAGCTCTAAGACTTAGTCGGTGATCTACATACGGTGCCGATCGCGTCTCGTCCTCATAACCGCGCGCCGACACACCGGCTGCACTATGTCTGTCGTCTCATCCCTTTTACTTTGTCTTCTGCCAATACTCGTTCCGAAAACATTTGGGAGGATCTTTGAATGAAACGTTGGTAAAGCGGTTCCTGTGAGTGTTGGATTTTTATAGTTGACGCCTTTATGCAGTTATTTCGTTGTCCGCGATGTGCAAGACGGGGGATGCTTCTGATCGTTTTTTTAAGGAGTTAGGGCCCTTGGAACTTAGGTGGTTTCGCGCAAAATACCTTTGTCTTCTGCAAAACTTCCATCGCTTAACTCCTAATATATATCTTAAGCCCGCTATCGTGTGTGCAGTGTTTTGGCTCTTCGTTTGTCGGTCATCATCTTGCTTGTTGTCATTGTTCGTCTCATAAGCGTTTCAATATGTATGGCATCTTAATGCCTCTGTGATCGCTCTGGCGCCAGACACGTCAGATAGAGTGAGCTGTACCAGCTCCGCCTATCTGTCGGATCTCATCCCTGTGTACATCTACCGTCCTCCTATAAGGAATTCCTCTCTCAGCTTCCTTCTACCCCCCGCCCCATCATTATCTGCACTGGGCTGTACGCTCTCTCCGAGATAGCGTACCAATTACATGAATATCTAGCAAATAGCTCTTGGATTACGATATAGACGCCCAAGGGAATTCAACAGTTTGTTCAAACGAAAGGGACTGGACCCATTTCTAAGGAGAGATAATTCCGAAAATAACAAACTAGG
>CAJDSM010000877.1:5473-17299 GCA_903981925.1 Ostrea lurida | reverse complement strand
ATTTAAATTTTGTATATTTTGATTGCTGCATAGCGCCAAATCTCAATCTGCAAGCCAAATTTAGTCAGTACATCTAGCCCAAAAAATGTTATCGCCATTATCACGTGACACAGATCCGGGGTATGCCTTTCAACTAGAACACCGATGTTTCTGCAATATTTTTACATTCAAAATCAAATGATTGTATATTTGCGCCATATGTCTATCTTCATGCTGATGCGTTTACATTTTAGAAATCAATTCTCAACTGCAATCTAGCTGCCTAATTAAAAATGGCCGGAGTTGAAGGGAATGGACAAAATATAGGGACAGGAGTAGTAGTGTATGTTGGTCGTTGCTGTGTTTCTTTGGAAATAGAATCTATCTATTTTTTTCAATTTTAGCGGCCGATTTGATGCTTTGCATCAAAATTATCTTGTAAAATATTGTTTCGTTGAATTCTTGTGCAGGATGATAAAAATTCGATTTCGATTTCATATGACCCCTAGTTTGAACTCGTTCGGAAAGCAATTCGGCGCGTGCTCAACGCAGTTACCAAGGGGCCTCAACAACAAAAAAATCTCAAAATTATTAACAGCACAGTGAAAATTCAAGTTTTCAAATACAAATGAACTAGGAAGTTAAAAAAAAAAATAATAATACAGCAGTTCATAGAATATATCTAAGTAATATAATGTGTATTTTTTTTCTTCAACTGTTTACCTTGTTGTACCTATCTCAGCATTATGACGTCGTCGGCAGTTATCGGAAACGTCATCAGAATCTGGGCATATTTGTATGATTAATCAGATTCTCTGGGCAGACAAACTTCACGAAAACAACAATTATATCATTTTATTTTTTACAATATACCATTTTTTTTTTTACTTTTTACTTCCTTTTTAATCTTTAACGTCAATACACATTATGAATATGTTAGATAATATGCCTTTAAAATTAGAATAGTTATGTTGGCATGAAATATAATTATGTTAGTTTAGTGTCTGTAACATATATTGAATTTCCCTCATCTATCTCTTATATTATTATGCCTCTAAGTCGGTTAGAGCATGTCTATTTTGTTATTAGAAATATTATATAATTTAATTTGATATGCGAAATTTATTTTTCTAAGTTCAATTTATTGGTACTAGAATATTATGATAATCATAATGGACATATCTACGTTTCTAGAATTCTGTGGAATACATTTATTTATATATTTGTGTTGCGTTTAAGTGCATTTAAAGTAAATGCATTTTAAAAGAATATCCTTCATAATTATAAACAGATAGTACAAATCAAAGAGCCGGAACAGAGACGCACTGATTCGGACGAAGACGACACGCCCGTTTCCTGCCGGAAGAGGTGTCTATTCTGGGGGATCTCTTTACCCGTGAGTATTATTTAGTTCTTAAAATCTTACGTCATATTCTAGTGGCGGATCAAGGAAATGTTTAGAGGAGGATTGGACACCCCAAGAAAAGGAATGTTATTGAAGATGGCAAAAAATTACATTTTTCCTAAGGATGTTGTAGGCTGAGCTTTTGAGAAACAGTGCGCCAGGCGGCTATCACTCAGTATTTTCCAGTTCGAATATACTGACCCATCGGTGCAAAATATTACCATTTACAATAAAAAAATGGCGCAGTAACAAGCTATTGAAACGTAATCATTACGTCCAAAAAACACCATACAAAATCGAGTGTAGGGCAACACGGACTTCGACGAAAGCGAAGGCAGTTCTGACTAACAGCTAGAACGAAACAATGGTTATCAGTGCCATGGAGGAGTTAAGCATCCTCTGCTGACCGGTGCACACCGCCGTGAGCCTGTAAGTTGAAACAAAGTAAACGGGGTTACCCTAGTCGTCAAATGGTAGTATGAAAATGACTGAACCCTGTCCAGTTGAATATTTTGTGTCAATTCACAGATTTTGAAAGGGTTGATGGGGGACTATATTTTGTGGCGGAAGGATTGATTATCAAAAGCATGAAACAGTTTTCTATTTCATCCAATACACCTATTTTATTACCCTCCTATTCGTATATTCTAACAGCATTTCATAAAATTAATGATAAAATTAAGATGACGACTTGAAATAGAGTCCAAATATTGTTATCTATTTAATATCTTGTTGGAGGTATTTTTCCAAGCGCAGGAATGACATATATAATATAGAAGGTCACAAACATTACTCGAAATTCGTTGGCTACAAATCAGTATTTGGCCAACTCTACTTTTTAAAAATTTGACCGAATCCTGTGCTTTTTACTTTCCATTTTTAAATTTTTGAGACAAGAACTCTGAATATTTACATTATATTTGAAGACGATATGACATCACTACTCGTTTTTTAAACTCTGTTGTTTATAATCTGAATTCGATATCATGAGTTTTTCCGTATATCAAGTGTGGAAAGGTCATTATTTATTTCCATTAACAAGTATTAAATCTTTTTTTTTTATATTGTAATTATTAAGGAAGACAAATATTATGTATTTATTTCATGTCATAGAACTCGACTCTGTATTCCTTCATTGTTTTGTTTCAGCATCCACAACAGACGGAAATGGAGTTTACATGAAGATATCTTGAGAGTAACTTCTTAGAAGTGCAAGAAAGGATCATGTTTAAAACCCAAGCTGCTAGACTCGAAAACAAGACATGAAAGACCCAGTTTTTATCTTTTAATTCCCGAGTGCTATATGTCAAATGTAGCAATCAAAATCACTTCCAAAAAAAATTGGATCACTGTTATAGATCTCACCACTATGAACCGTCTGTCTAAACAAGCATCTCACTGCGTAATCGTGGTATGTGCGGGGGGGGGATAAATATCCATACTAGATCGCCCACCCTGTTCCTGTTTTGATTGATGAATCCTTTTTACAATATGTCATACAAGTCTTATATTCAATGTGCTATTTTCATTGTTTTCATAGGAGAAGGTGAAAGCTACTGGAAAAAGGAAGAGTCGACTTCTTGAAAGAATGATGAGATTTTTTACCAGGACTTGATGAATACAAATCATTTGAAGAAAATTAATTCGCAAGGATTTCAAATATGTGATATTTTTTAATGTAATTAAAACCGTCATATTATGATCTTTACCTAATTCAATTTGTTTATGAGTTGTATTTATTATGAGATCTTCCCGGTTAATTTTAACGGTTATATGAAGATAGGTGAAAGGTCATAGGTCCATCCGTTGTAATAGTGGGATGAGGGTTGACGAGTCTCTTAACCACCTGCGAGGTACCAAATAGTTGCGAGAGAAGTGTGTTCCAGTCTGGACAGGGGTTACATTTAAAGGCAGCATTTCCCAGATGGTCATTATAACGATATAGCTTGCTCGCACAACCTGCCATCGGTTCAAATGCCACCTGACGTGTTTCCTAGCAATTGTCAAGCCATTTTTTATGCACCGAATTTGATTATGGATTACACCGCTTACCTGATCTTGAAAGACAATGGGCTCACGGCGGATGTGACCGGTTGACAGCGGATGCTTACTCTCCCTTCACATCTGACCCCCACCTCTGGTGTATCCAGGAGTCCATGTTTGGGACTTAATCACGCTTTGTTATACTCGCCTTTTTATCACGTTACAGAGCAGAACAATACACATTACTACCTGTTCACAGATGTCTTGTGTATTGATACACACTAGTCTCATTGTTCTTTTTAAAATTGATAAGATAGCATTGTGCTTGATATATGCAATGTTATAATATTAAAGATTCAATTGCGAAGAAGGTGCGAAGAATTTCTTTAATCATCCTGTACATTTTTCATGTTTGCGCACTCATCTGTTTTAAAGTTTTATCATGTGAGGACACATGGGGCATTGAGGCGAGGGTAATGTGGCAAATTAAGATTGGGTTTTGGGATGCAATATTTATCGAATAAAGGCTAAATATAAATGCTTTCGCCATTCAGACTTTATCGTAGGACATTACGATAGCATCCGAGAGTAGTTCAGATGCCAAGGTGTATAAATACAGGCGATCTGGTGTTTTCATGCATCAACTTATTTCACCCAACTGTTACCATGGTTGTATATATACTGTATTTGATTTCTTACATGTACATTAAAATACTCATACATAAAAAAGGCGGCGAAAATAATAATAATAATCGTCAATATACATTAATCCTGTGGTAAATAGACACGACCAGGAAGGAAACAAGCCATATACAATATTACAGTCATACCCCCAGCGTCTGTTGTGCGAGACATACCTAGATCAGAATGAAATATACGTTGATACTGCTAGCTTTTTCCTGCTGTTTCTACCTTTCCAATGCCTGTACGTGCATCCCATCGCCTCCAAATGGATGTCAGTCCGACTATTGTATGTTGCTTTCAAACTACTCTTCTGTTTTTATCTATTTTTTTTTCCATTTATTCTATTTATCTACTTATTTATTTTTGAGTACACAAATTAAGAATGTCATTAAGAAATTGATGTAATTTTTTTTAAATTCTTTAGAGCATGTACTGCTACGCTTCATATCGTAATACTTCACATTCCGCTTCCGCGCATAAAAAGTATGCATACGCCGATGTACTAGAAACACCGCATTTCACACACTCATGTACTTAATAAAATCTGTCAGCCTCAAAATGTAGACCCCTTCAATTAAGGGTTGCTTCCATTTTGTCCACCTGAAATCAATCAGTTGTAAAAAAAAAATTCTGGCGACATTCTAAATTGTTCAATGCTTTTTATTGGGAGTTATTGCTCTTTCCCATGATTTAGTCGGCAGTCATTGAAATGTTGACAATGTGTACGCTGTTACGTTTCAATCGTATTCAGTGAAGAGTAATGAAGGGCAAGGTTAAGGATGTTTTTCCATACAATGAAGAAAGTCGGAAGAAGAAGGGTCATCGTGTACAATCATGCAATTTCAGGTGGGTTTTTTTTTATCAAAGAATTCTTCCGCAACTAAGTGTAGTTTATTCCCAAACCTTTGCAAATTAGAATGGACATAAAACGTTTCAACTGGGTAGGTTTAAGAAGCGAATATATCATGATACAACAAGACTAGTCTAAGACCTATACTGTTATAGCACCTCGCGCATGTCGAAGGCCAAATGTCTTTAATGAATCAAAATACAGATTACCAAACTTTTAAAGTTAAATATAGACAATTCAGTCCCTTAACTGCTTCAGTGCTATCTGTTTTGGGACCTAAATTTTGTTCCAATGACGTGATGTGAAACTTAGCCCCAAAATAGCGAGAGTTCAATAATGTCCAAGGTTAGTGTAATCGATATTACAAACTACGCAAGAAGCAACGGATGTCCCTTTGTAATATATAGCAGGTTATTAACGTCACAAGCCTAGCATGAAATCCATATAATGTACATATATATTGCAATACCCCCCCCCCCTCCAATCTCTCTGGGGCACCAATTATGCTAATTACAAAATTATGAAAAGTCCGTTATCTTAGATTTCAGGTTAAGCTTCCTTTTTTAAGCGCTCGCTATTGTCAGCCGGCACAGATAACAGAAACCTTTTTTTACGGCCATCTGGTGTCAAACATCAGTAGTCAACGAACTAGCATGGTCCCCCTGATCCCTTGCGACGCAGAGCATATAGAAATGGACGGGGAACCAGCACTATCAATGAACGTGAAATGCAGTGGCAAAGTGAGGCACATTCAATGCACGCGTAAAAATATTTGAAAGTGGACTCACCCCCCTATTTCTAAAATAGAAGTATTTGTATACAATTAAAACTTCAATTTTTATGCCCTATAGCGACGGGACAATCTAACATGGTACCATGGCCTTCCCACAATGCCTGCAAACGATCACTATTCGTTTGGCAGAGCATTGTGGAAGGCTAGGTACCATGCAGGCCTTGTTGGTATTATAGAACCGTCCACGAGAAATAGCGCCGAATTACGTAACGGATGAGAAGTCTTGAGGTCAATATTGGACGATTTCCATTTGTTAGGGAGGGCGGTTCGCAGATCGCGATACATGCTGTTCAATTGTTTCAAAATAGGCATAATAGTCCATTTCTCTAATGGACGAGTGTAACTTATCGTACTGCATTAACTTTTCTTAATTTATAAAAAAAAAACAAACAATGTTACAACGATTAACAATGCTAAAAATAAAAATTTAATATTTGAAACTGGTCTGTAACTTTATCTGGACGAATTCAAGTATATGGTTAAGATTCAATCTGTACGCTTCAATTCAGTTATTTGTCTTATAAACTTACAACATCTACAATGTTCTGGCGTTGACATAGACAATGAGTAAAATTGTTATTTTCAATAACACACGTATCATGCATTTTCCAGCTTCGAATAAGTGTTCTTTTCACAATTTTTTCGGTCTCACGTTTTACCGGGGGTAATACATGCATTCCTTGTTAACTTATCTGCATGCTAATTAGTAGTTTCTCCTAAAACTGCTTGGAGGAGTTTCATTGTGTAAATGTCTTTCTTTATAATAAAATAACATACCCGTACTTTTTTTTGTTTTGTTAATAAGTTAATATCATACGAAATGACCACACGAAAAATAAAGAGTTACCCAAAGGGCATTGTAATTAAATAACAACTTGGATTCGGGCGCAAGTTCTAAAAACTTAGAACCGCACCTCCTTTGTATACATGATAATAACATAAATACATGTATTTTATAAAATGCATGGTGATCGAATAAAATCAGACATTATTAGACATGGCATCTAGTGGTCTACACAACAATGTACGTATCTGATATTGATGTCACGGTAACTGAACTACTTTACCCTCTATTCAGCAAATAACTCAATCTTTATTCAAAATCACAAAAGGTGAACTCTAAAGTGTTGGTAACTTTTTGTCACAGTAAGGAGGACAACTAGAAACACATATTTTGGGAATGAATTCTTTTTTCAATCCTTCTAGATGAATTTGAAGTTTTTTCTGAGTAGAACAAAGAACAAACTGGCAATTAGTTTTTACAAAAAAAAAACTTTATTTATATTGGCCATCCTTGAGAAAATAAAGGGTATACAAAATCCCTCATGTCTTTGGTAAAATATATATTTACACAGCTAGGTGTTACAGAGAAAAAAATTGAGTATGGTTTTGCAACAATATCTGTTTCTTTTTTAATTAGTTTTATGAAACACAAAATAATTTCATTTCATTAACAAAAATGGCGATGTCAGAAAAATTTAATCGTCCCTCGGAACAGATGGAACCACAATTTTTTCATATTCTCTCCTCTCTCTCTCGTCTCCTCTCTGCTCTCTTCTCTCTCTCTCCGTCTCTCTCTCTTCTCTCTCTCTCTCTCTCTCTTCTCTCTCTCCTGAAAAAAATCAAACATTACGTGACTTCTATATTCTTTTGTGAGTGTTATGTTAAATGTTATGAACAGAAAGTTCTGTTGAAAAAATAAAAAAAAATTAAAAATAAAAAAACCCTCCATTGATAATAAAGTTTTATTTCTCAGTGAAAAATTTTACTTATTGGCAGTGCATTTTTTTTAGCACACAATTAAAGACTTCCCCTGAAAATAATCTCGACGTGAAAACTGTTACTCGTCATTATCATTTTAATGATTTGAATTCGAAAATGGAGCATTTCGACAAATTATGCTTTCAGTGATAAGAGCGTACTACTATAATATATTTAGACTTTTACTCCCCCCTCCTCTCTCTCTCTCTCTCTCTTCTCTCTCTCTCTCTCTCTCTCTCTCTCTCTCTCTTCTCTCTCTCTCCTAATGAATTTGAAACAAACATTAGAAGAACAGATAAGTAAAATCAAATACCGTACGTGCATCATTCTTGATTATTATTTGTGAGATATCATGTTTACTTCAAAGAACAATGATACAAATTGTCATGATTTAAGCCTGGAATTGGTTTACGTTTACCACATTTAAATGTAGTTGATTCTAAAGTACATATAGTAATTATTAAAAAATCTTCAAAATTTTTCTTCAATACCTAGTCATATTACTTTGCCCTCTGGCTTGGAACAATTTGCGCATAACATAACATCTGTAAGAAAATCCAAATGCACAGTTGCATAGAGTTTGACGACCATTGCCAAAAACTGTAAATTTTATGATCTTTGGACTCCGGTTGTGAGTCCCAAAGTAATCCCTTTTCACAAACAAATCTGTTTGCGATTTAGATTGAAAAATTTGAAAACACAGTCAATCTTGTATAAAAGTGATATAATTTGCACTCTTACTCACAGGGCATAGTTGCAGTCAATTGAGTATAGAGAGCGACAAAATGTTTATCTTTGTACAACTATTTTTTTGTGAAACAGGCCACAGCTCCTAAGATGGTTCCTTGCTACGTGTAGGCACATTGATATGTTATACTAGAGGTTTTGTGTTGACCATTTCACTAACATATTTTTTGATGCTATATTGATACTTGATACAATGGCGCAAGCTAGCAACTCAACTGTATGACAAACAGGATGATTTCATCTTCTCCAGCGTCAGCTACCCATACTTATGATACTTATGAACAACATTCCATTATTATTTGCATATGATGTGTATGTCCCTCAACTTATTCAGATATGCAGAGGTGTCCTCACTCTCCTGTGTGCAGGTACTCACAAACAAGTTTGTTGTTGCAAGGTTTCAACAGTGACTGTCACGTTTAAAGTCAGCATTTTTGCAAATTTATGGTTGTTATAACAAGCTCATTCACCAGTACAACCTGCCATTAGGTCAAGGCTGTCTAACGTATTTCGTAGGAATTGTCAAGCCGTTTCTTTATACACCGATATTCGACTACGGATTACTCCATTTATCTGACCAAAAACAATGGGTCACGGCAGATTGTCAAGTTAAAAGGGTATGCTTACTTCTCCTAGGTATCTGATTCCACCTCTGGTATATCAAGGGGTCCGTGTTTGCCCAACTTTCGTTATCTGTTTGGGACCAATGAGCCTGGTCACTGTACATTTTATCTTTGCTTTTCATACTAAATTTTACCTTTTACGAGTATGGATTCTAAATTATTAAAAAGCAAGATGTTCTTTTCACTCTTACTACAATTGTAAATTTTATGATACAAGGTACATTTCCAGATGTGACCAAAACTATTCATGGCGATGATTGTTTCCCAACAGCATACATTTTAGCTTATATTCATCGTGACGAACAGTTTTAGGACATTTCCTCCATCCATATCTGTTATATTCTCAAGAAAATGTATAGCATGCACATTTTCTCCGTGTTGTTACGTATCATTAAACATAATAAGACAAAATTTACGAAGTCAGCTTAACCACATAGGGACCCGATTTAGAATAACTCCTCAGTACCCCTTGCTTGTCGCAAAGAGCGATTAAATGGGATTGGTCCTTGGAATGAGACCCAAAAAAAAAACGAGGTCCCGTTTGTTACAACAGGTTATGTGACATGATAAATATCCCTCCCTGCTCATAAGCTACCGAGCAAAGACCTAAATTTGGAGCCCTTCAAATGACAATTGTGACCCCTCCATATTGAGTGTAATATCTTCTCAAAGTAGCATAAACAGTATACAACCAACCAACCAACTAATTAACACTAGCTACGCTAGCGCCTTTTCAGTCTTTCTTTTCAGTACTTTCAGTACTTTGATTTAAATTTTCGCATTTTTTCATTTGAAATCCTTTGATAGTGAAAAGTATGCCTTGTCGCTCGTCTTTAGAACTTAATTGAAGTGTTACAATTTTTGAAGCTATTCTTGCACAAGTGGTTGGTGCAAAGAGAATTGGGACGTCGCCAGGTGGCAGCAATATTTATACCGTTGTGGTATGGCGCATATTCAAGGTAACCGAAAATATACTGTACATGTATACTGTAAAGGACTTTGATTTCCTACTAGATTTGACTACGGGTAATCCCGTTTACTTTATTTCGACTACCGGCTCACGGCGGGTGTGACCGGTCAGCAGAGGATGCTTACATGTTACTCCTCCATGGCACCTGATCCTACCTTCGCTTTGTCGGAGGTCCGTGTTGCCCTACACTCGATTTTGTATATGTTTTTTGATTACGTTTAACACGATGTTACCTTCGCCTATTTGTATTTAGCAGAGCTAATTAAAGTTTTGCGATATTCATATTTCAGTATTTCACGATGGTTTAAATTTCGCAGATAACAGAGATACTGAATGAGATCCATACCCAAAAATACATTGAACAGCATTTCGCAATGATTTTATTTTCCCGAATGTTGCTGAAATCGCTAACAGTATGCTGAAATTTAATAAATATATTGACATTTAATATCACTGTATTTCCTGAATGTATGAAATATAGTTTGCTCATTTTTGTTCTTAGATAACGTATATATTATCTGAATTGAGATTCCTGCCCGTATTTGATAGCTATTGCATTTACGGTATATAATAATAATATTGCAGATGTATATGATTATTTTTGCATGCACATGTAATAATTATTACATGTACGTTTACTAAATGATTAATTGTATGTACATATATAAATGATTATCGTAGTAATTAATGCATGTATATCAGTAATGATGTATTAATGTGTTCCCGCTACAGTGGACCAAGGGGCTGCGTCACGTGATACACATTCGTTCCGCTGTATCGAGCGCCGCCTGTGGAGTAAATCTGACAGTTGGTAAATCGTACGTTATTTCAGTAAATTTATTACTTATTATTCCGTCAATCTAGCATACATCTCTCTCTCTCTCTCTCTCTCTCTCTCTCCTCTCTCTCTCTCTCTCTCTCTTCTCTCTCTCTCTCTCTCTCAGAGAAAATAGAAAACAGAATATCCCGTTTGAAGATTCATTTGAATGAAAGCTTTAACGTTTTAACTCTCATTCTGCGTAGCCTATGTAAAGTTAAAGTACATGTTTTATTATTTATAAACTATCTAGTAATTTTTTTTCATTTTGGTCTTTATTTATTTATTTTTTTTTATTTATCTATTTACGTTCTTTGATAATCTATATTATTTTTTTCTACATAGGTTGATAATCTGTATCATTTTTTCATCATAGGTAGTGCCAACAGATACAAATTCAGAACTAACTCATGTCAATTCGTTCGAGAATGGCCACGTGAAATTCCAGCGTCACAGAGACGCTCGCTCTACTGCAGGAAGAGAGGTAACAATAGCGAGGCAGAATATACACACACTATTTATCGTGTTAGAAGTAGGTTGTGTATTAAAATGAAATGTTAGTGGTGTATCGAAAAATATAATGAATTGAAATACATCTAGTTAATCAAAACATACATAAATATAAATATCTGTCATAGACAGTATATGGTTAATTAAAAAAAAACCCAAACAAACAAACAGTCTTCGATTCATGAGACAACAAATGATATAGTAGTGGAGTGATTCTTTCATCTAGCTTATACAATATTTATATCGTTATCATAGGATGTTTTACATGTAGTGCTATAATTGTATAGGGTAGTAGGTTTGTGGTTGCTATTTACTAAGACATAAATAATATTTCGTTTTATGATCAAAATATTACACCATACGGTGCAATAGTTGAATGATTATTATACATAATTTACATGATATTTCGTATTTGGCTGGATGTTTAGACTCTTTTGGGCTTTTTCTATAAAATTCGTTTTTCATTGTCCTTTGATTCCAAACTTTTAGGTTTCAAGCATCGCTGATGTGAAATTAGTTTTGGAAATGTGTTACATAGGATGCACCAAAATTGGTATTACACATTTTCATTAAACTCTGAATAATTGAGTGTTTGCTAAACGTTACTCATATACTATTATATTACCGTTTTAAGATATACATGTATATATTCAACTGTACAATTGTTGAGTTATTGCTTCATGTTACTTACGATGTATTCATAT
>CAJDSM010000876.1:343-22510 GCA_903981925.1 Ostrea lurida | reverse complement strand
CTGGCTTTAGAACCAGAGGTAGGAGAATCTTACTACGTTTAGCATAAAAATCACGTGACCTTGCAAACAAAACCTCCCGGAGCCTCACTTGCAATTGTACAATTGTATACTTTATTTCAGATTTTCGGTATTTGGGGTGTTTTATTTCAAAAGCTGTTGACATGACTAATCGCTCTAAGCAGGATATTAGATTACGTGATTCAAATATCGGAATTGAGTTGCACTGAAGTTTAAACCAATTAATTTTGTTAAACAGATTCTGACTTGCACGCGCGTATGCATGCAAGTTTATTCTTCAAATGCCAGCACGTCCACAAGCTGGTCGGTTAGAAAGGCAAAATAAGATTATATCAGAATTCACAGGTATGTTGAATTCTAGCGAAATAATGGACTGTGGCCATGGAGAAGATAGTCGGACCAAGTTTGTTTAACCTGGTGTCTTATGTTTAATTACAAGGGCTTTTCTGTATTAAGCTGCGTGTTTAAGTTGAGTACTGAAACTCCCAAGTGGGTGACATTAGGGACCCTTGGTATGTCGCATCCAATGGAAGCTACCTGATATGCGGGGGCCCCGCTACTGGAAGTGCAGAGTTCTGACCTTTCGACAAACACCCGACATAAAGAGGAGAGTACGTGACGGTTACAGTGCGCTCTGGAAACGCCTGATATAAAAAGGGAGAGTCACGATGAAAAGGCAAAAGTAAACGAACAATGATCTATCTCGTAATCGCCAAATAGAATACAAAACCCCCCCAAGAGTGGGCAAAGACACGACCCTTGGATAGAACAGATGTGGGATCAGGCCTGGGAGGTATAAGAGTTCCCCACGTCGAACCGGTCACTCCACAAATCTCGCGATAAAAAATGGAGAGTCACATACTTCGACAAACGGCCATCAATAGGAAAGGTCACGAAATCGACAAATGTCAAGATCTTGGATAGTACATAACAACGAGGTCCCCGTCATTCCGGCAGGAGCTGGCGCGTTATTTAGACACTCCCTTTATAGATTTAGCGAGATTCACAGTTACAATGAATAACGAAATAATTTGATGCAAACAAACAAACCAGCCGCTGCAAAAAGCATGAATACAACAAATCAGCCGCAAACTGTAGATACCTCAAGTGTTTTCGAGAAAATACATAAACAATAACAACATGTACCTGTCTCTTGCACCCACCCCCCTCCCTACATCAAACTCGAATGGGAAGAGCGTTAAATATTTAAAAGTGAAGCTCCAGTCATGATGTAAGCAGGATGGTTAGTGTTGAGCCTCTATCAGTCACTGATTGATATTGCTGGTTGCTCTGTAAATCTGAGTTTGCACTGGCGATCTTCGTAACAAAAGCAAAACCGATGTATTATGGCTATAGCATTATTTTCAATGTGTATACCATAATTAATTTTGTATCCATCATTTATCGAATTAATATGCGCGGGGAAATCCCGATGACGTATATGATTCTACATTTTACACACTGCACTTGGGGGAGGTACTCGTTGTAGGAACTTATTACTATAAAATCGTAAACGTCAAAATTCGCTGAATGATGTATTAAAAATGAAACGTATTGATTACAGTTATTTAACACATATCTATATATTATATAGTGATATTTTTTTGCAAACTTTATTCAGGATTTTAACGGTATCAATTGAAAAAGAAGAGCCACTCCAACGAAACACTAAAAGAAAATTGATTTCTCATTTCCCCCATCCCAACATAGCGCGTTCCTTGGCGGCCGACAATGTCAACAAAAGAATGAAAGCATCCCAAATTTGATATAGAAATTCGTGTATTTAGTAGTTAAAATTGATATCACATTAAGTTTCACACGGCTCCTTTTTCGGATGTTTATAAATTGAAATAAATATAGCTATTGAGGAGACGTCTGTATGTCAAGTTCGAATTTTGAAATGTGTGTTGATTTTCAAATATATGTAAACAATTCGCCGTTAAATGCATTCGAGCACATTAAAACCCCCTGCCTGATTCATTAACATAAACATTTGACTGAAATTTTACGCGTTTTACAGTCCCATTTAAATATCGACTTGCTTCAATGTGGATAATCTACAGATATTCAAGTCTCATCGGAGAGAAAAAAAAACACCTAGATATTAACTTGGTGTGGGTCGCACATTGTGTATCTTCCCAGATCAAAAATTCTTTTGTTTTCTTCAGCGCGATAAATGCCAGTCCCGGCAGTACGTTCGACATTGATTTAGGGTTTTAATCAGACCCACACCACACAAACATCGATTTCGTACCCGGGAATAAATGAGAGAACGTAGCTATTTTGTGAAAACTCATTTAAATTAATCCACGAAAGGGAAATGAATTCTAAATTCCAGATTGCTCAGGTGGAAAATGATCAATCAAAATAATATAAAGATGTGCAAGACTATATACCGCGAACCTTTCTTACCATAGAGAAATGTGAGGTATTATTGTATCCGTGGCGAGATTTCTGAGCAGAAAGCAAGGACGTTGTAAATATAGAAAAGAAAGAAAAAAAAAGAAAAGATTTATGGTGATGGATTATGTACAAGCAAATTCATTTCGATGGATAACTCACAGGTATTGGATATTAAGCAGAAAACCACAATATTGTGGGGATTTTATTAGTTCGATCTACCGACAACTGTAGAAGGCTGTGCATCAACGTGTACATGAAAAAGACATGCACCGATACTTTATTGAGCATGAATGTTAACGGTAAACCAACAACTAAACTTTATAGTAAACGGTCGAATTCAGCTTCTCCATCGTCAACTTCCCATACCACAGGCAGCAAATTTCACATCAATTATCTGAAATATATGGAAGACATGTTGAGCGTCTTGTTCTGCATTTGTAACTGTGACCAAATATGATAAAATTTCTTTTCTTTTTGCAGGTATGGTGATGACAACTGGCAGCGCGAACGTCCATAGTTATAATTATGCACAGCGGGGATTGACGACATATTCCGGTGCCTCCCGGAAACCCGGTAGTACTACCGGGCCGTGTGTCGACCCTCTGCACGGAAAGAGACCTCACAGCAGAAGATACCCGAAAGCCTGACTTTTCGTTTCTCTCGATTTTAGCCAGGTTAAAAGTTCACCTAAACAAAAATGTTATAAAAGGAATGCCCGCTGGAGAAGAAAATCGCTCCTCGTCGGAAAAATATGACTATTAGTTACGTGGAATAAATCGTTTCAGAAGCGCATTGCCCAACAGTCAAACACCACCTGGTTAAGAGGGCTCTGCGCTCAGCCCGTGGATGAAATCTTCACAAAATACAGACGGCAAAGCGAATTAAAGAGACATAACACGATACTCACTCGGAGCTTCTCTACTCCTGGGGAAAAGTCTATCCTAGAAGGCTGGGAGAGCAACAGCTCTAAACGGCTCAATTCTGCCACGTCACGCTCCTCCTTTCAATCGCTCACTACACAAGACACCGGGTCACCGCCGCTAGAGGTCGTGTCTAAACCCTACCGTCATCACGGCTCCGAAGATGAGGTCACCCGCACCAGCAGCCGTGTTGACGCTAACCCACATTTGACGTCACCAGGGGAGACTCCTCGCGAATCGGGATCGATGTTCAATAATTCTTCACCACGTCGGCAAAACAATGTTTTGAGAGAATGCACTTCTGTGCGGCTGAATATCAGCACGGTGGTTGACGATGACTATTATGACCAGTTCAAACGACAGGACACCACGCTCCCCGATATACACAGAAAAAATAATTATTCATTTCAATCCAGACAACGGAAGTACTATAGTAGTCCTAACCTGTATGCGAGTCCGCGGGATAATTCGTCCACATTCAAAGGTGGCTTGGCGCCTGCGCAGAAATTAGAGACATCTGGCGCCCTAAACTGTTCTCTGTGCGCGTGGGATGAGGGGTCAGACTCCTAATTAACACCTTTATTCTGGGAAGTGATCGTTTTTGTGAAACATTGACATCAATACTCAAATGAGTGCTGCGTTCGAGTTTCAGCATGTGAATATCTTTATATTGTGAAGTTCATCTATTTTCTTGGAATTTGATTACGTTTTATATTGCTATTTTTTCCCCCTGATAAATCCTGAAGATTAAAAACTCTGCAGTCATGAATTAAAATTCACGAAAATATGTTTGTAACTGTTTTAAAATCCACAAAAAATATTACCCAACAAAAGTAAATGATTTCTCGGTATGGGCAGTGAAGTCACGTGGTTTGATGATCTTATTGTGTATTTATTGTTGATAATTTTCATGATTATGCGCTGAATTAGTCAAGAAAATAAAATATAAATTTAAATATTTGTTTTTTTTCCATTAGACGATCAAGAACCGTGACATTCCTTTTACTGAAATGGAAAATTAGAATACATGGGCATAAACCTACTTTATTATGTCCACTGTATATGTACATTCCACTTCATAAATTCCTCTAGAATAGAATATACGCATGGGCGTAGTCGTAGGAGCGGGGGGTGGGGGGAGAGGGGGGGGGGGTGGGGGGGGGGGGGGGGGGATGGGGGTCACTGTTCCCCCCCCAGCTTTTAAAAGGGGGGGGGGGCAAAAAAGTATGTTTTTGCCCTGCCAACACCTTATTTTTTCTCGATTAACTTTTTTTTTTTCTGCAAAAAAATAACACATGCACATATTTAAAGTAATGCCCCCCCCCACCCCCACTTATTAGAGTAATCACATCGCAGGATTTGCTCCCCATTCGCCCCTCACATTTTAGTGTTCAAATGTTCAATTCCTGGCCCTTTTTTTTTATTTTTGCTTGTCACATATTTTGAAGTGTGCACCCCACCCCCCCACACTGTTCAGTAAAATAAAATCGAGGTTTTGACCCTCCGCTGCCCCCCCCTTTATGTTTCAGAAATGCCTTTTTTTTTTTTTTTTTTGCTTGTCGACATTATTAATGAAGTTCTATAACCTCCCACCCCCACTTTTCCTGGTTGCATTTCTTAAGTCCCCCCCCCCTCCCACAAAATCAGTCCTACGCCTCTGATACGTATACATACCAGGATAATCCATGAAAAATCGTGAGCTAATTTCCAACCATGTCCTTTTAAAGAACGGGTGTTTGGCGCTAGGGGGTCATTGTGTGGGAGGAAACTGGAATACCCGGGGGAAACCCACATGTCAGAGAGGGTGACCGCCATATCCGCTCACATAAAACCTTATGGGCGTCGAACTCGGATCGCAATGGTGGGAAGCAAGAACACTGTCTCTGCGCTAGGCACTAGTCAATATCAATGTCCATTTAGGTCTTTATAATAGTTTAGTAAAAAAAATTCTCCCATGGGAGCAAACCAATGGATGCATACAACTTTAACAACTTCAGCACGTAAATTTCCCCATCACAGATATCCCAACGAACTCGATATAAAGGACCACCACAGAATCTGACACATCTGCTTCATATTTGGTATTTTAACTTAACTCTATATGGCAAGACTGACTACTACTACATTATATGATAGCTTGATGACTTTAGACTCTTTTGCAATCGACTCGTGAACTTTCCCTTTCTATGTAGTAATATACCAATGTAGCTACTGCAGAGAAAAAATGTAGACATTTGATTGGACGACAAGCCGTGTACATGAGGCCATAACCACTGTCAAGAATAGATGGGATATCAAAAATGGTTCCATAGTTAACCGCTTCGTAAAAGAATCGTTACTTTTTGCATTCATCCACCTTTATAGGTTTGATGTATCTCAAAAATTATTAGTAAATTCATTTACTTACATTGATAATTAATCACCAAAAACTCCGCTCATGACGGTAATAACAATAATACGGTTGCGTGTTTGTAAACAAGTTTACCGTTTGCGACGTCATAGTTGAAGACGGAACTGCAACCATATTGGTTTTAGGCTAAATATAACGTTGCGTGCCTAGATTTCCAAAACTTTTTTCACATTAAATGTAATGTTATAAATTTAAGAAATAAATACAATTCAATGTTCTACTTAAATGAAAATGTCGGATAAAATGTTGTACATAATAAATTAAGATTTTTCTTCACTCAACTTTCCTTTTTTCTCAAGAGTCCTGTCCCTCTAGCTCTTTGATTGTTCATTTTTCAAATTGATTCGCTCTGCAGTAGTACATATTCGTTATATGGATCTTGGCAGGGTATATTGGACTAATTTCCTGTCAAAGTGTATATTCTCCCCTCGCACTGGCGGCTCGGGAGAATATAAACCTTTGACAGGGAAATATGAGTCCATATACCCTGCCAAGAATCCATATAACTAATATTATCAACCTGCTTATGGTGTGTATTCTCACAGTTGATTCGATACGTAAGAGCATGCTACTTGCGTATGAGGACTTTTTAAAGCGAGGCCAACAACTAACAAAAAAGTTGATGTTGCAGGGTTATAATGAATATCGTTAAAATCATCATTTCGCAAAGTCTACGGCCGTCGCTATAAATGACCTTGTTTGCGATTACAAATTATCACTAAGTCATTGTTGACTGATTGTTTTCATACCCTTGGTTGTTAGACCGTAATAATATGCAAGCCAAAGAACAAGGTACAGTTGTATACATAAAAAGGCCCAATAACTTTTATCTGTATACAATGTGTCTGAAATTAACCTTTATCATCGTTTTAAGAAAGTAAAATATATTACAGGTATATACAACGTTATCAAAATTAGAACGTTATTCCTAATTTTATAGAATTATGACATCACGAATAAAACATTTCCCGCCTTTTTTTCAAAATGAGTCTGAAAACTATCAAATGTCATACAAATTATTGCTCAAGAAACTATAAAATTTGCGCATTTGTCGAGGCATGAAAATAATATATACTGTGTATTCATTATAAGATGAAAAACAAACTTGAATACAAATTTGCTCGACGCATGCGCTGTATTGTTTTCTGAAGGAAAACCAACCTGCATTTGTGGATATTTTCATTGAAAATGGCATTTTTGCAATTTGCATAATCATTTTACTTGATCAAACCTGAGCAGATTTTTGGATTGCTAATAATATTCCTTATTGACTGCAAGGGTTTGGGATTCAAGTGAATCATCAATATTTGGGCAGTTGACTAGATACTGTACCTACTTTTTTACACTCAGTACAGCCAGTCCAGCAAATAACATCGCCATCATCATGCGTGTCATTCATGTGACACAGATCCGGGGTATGCCTTTCAACTAGAACACCGATGTTTCTGCAAATTTTTGACATTCAAAATCAATTGATTATATATTTGCCCCATTTGCTATCTTCATGCTGATGCTTTACATTTTTAGAAATCAATTCTCAAACTGCAATCTGCCTAATTAAAAATGGCCGGAGTTGAAGGGCATTTGACAAACAAGAGTACATATTAAGTTGGTCATTTCTGTATGTTTCATATTCAAAATTTTAGCGGCCGATTTGATGCTTTGCATCAAAATTATCTTGTTTATTCTACACGTATTCCTGGCTTCTTACTTTATAACAGTTTTGAAAACAACATAGAAGACGTTTTATACTTTTATTCCATACAATATGATTAAATATAAATTGTCAATTTCCGGACGTCTTTGTGTTGATGAACGGCTCCATGTAGTCCGATCTAGTGTCTGTAGCTGAAAGGGAGAAAAAGACCCGAGCATCAGAAATAATCATTCTCTCTCGCAACGTTTAAGGAGGCTTATATCAGAAACAATAAATTATCTCTCGCAACTTAAGGAGGCTTATATCAGAAATAATAAAATATCTCTCGCAACTTATGGAGGCCTATATCAGATAAAATAATTTATTTCTCGCAACTTACGGAGGCCTATATCAGATATAATAATTTATCTCTCGCAACTTACGGAGGCTTATATCAGATAATATAACAAATGCTCTCTCGCAACATAAGGAAATTTATATCACAACTAATAATTTCTTTCTCGCAATTTAAGGAGACTTATATTAGAACTAATAAATTTTCTCTCACAACTTAAGGAGACTTATATCACAAATTATAAATTCTCTCTCACAATCTAAGGAGATTTATATCAAAAATAATAAACACTTCCTCCCGACTTAAGGACATTTATAAAACAACTAAGATACCCTTCCTGCCAACTTGGAAATATTTCAGAAAAGATCCGCTCCATAGATCAAAATCTCTTTTCACACAATAAACAATTATAATTACAACACACGTATACACGAGTTTTGATATAAAACTAATTAAATTTCAAAGTCCCAGTCAATCTATTTCTCATGTTAATGAGAGCACGTTTACCGCCAACGCCATCTCGTGGTCGCACGTGGAGTTTTTCTACATGTACCTTGTACTTATTCGTGATGTCCATGTTGCATCATTGTGCTCTGTTCGACGGCGTGACACTTGGTTCCGCAGCAATCCGCTACACACCGGAAGTGATGCCCATGCAAATGGCAGTTAGAGTCACTCGTGCAGTGAACCGTGAAAGAACAATGACAGCCGAACACTTCCTCGTTCCATCTTTTGACCAGATGTTTTAGAATTGTGTGTCCGTTCAACTCTGCACGGCTCCCCCCTACTGAAATGTCAAGTGGTTTAATTATCAGAACAACTGTAATTGTACTAGCATATTGTAACTTGTAGTAGCACTGTAGTAGTACTGATTTGGCTACGGATTGCTCCTTTTACCTGGTCAATACTATGAGCTCACGGCGGGTGTGACCGCTCAACAGGGGATGCTTACTCCTCTTAGGCACCTGATCTCACCTTTGGTGTGTCCTGGGTTTGCATGTTTGCCCTACTCTTATTTTGTATTCTGTTTGGGACTTACCAGATTGATCACTATTCGTTATCTTTGCCTTTAACATACTCTAACTTTTACCGCTAATCCAGGCCCCGGGATCATGAAACATCGTCAACTCGATTACGTGAAAAATAAATCCAAATATTGTAGTGAAGTAATTGAAAAGTCAATCATTCCAAAAGAGAAATCATTCCAAAATAAAATGGTCTATTCAGTATATTGTTTCAGCAAATCTACTGTCAATTTAAGAAAGACAAAACTCAAGTATTTATTGTTTATTTGTTTGTTTTTCGTCTCGTTAAAAATATCACTCATATTGGGACGTCATCATTGCCAGTGAAGGGCTGCAAATTTAGAACTATGCTGAGCACTCATAGCTTTTAGCATTGAGGGTTCTTTTGCATGGTGCGACACGGGACGTCCGTTTTTAAGGTGATAATCGAAAGATCAATGATTTTCACTTCTAAATGACATTACCTATTTTAGTCTTAGATTTGACGCGGTTGGTCCAAGCAGGGCTCGAACTCACTACCTCCTGATTACGAGGCGAGAAATCTACCACTGAGCCACCACGGCAGGTAAAATTCAACAGAACCAAAAGAAAGGGAAGAAGGGTGAAAAATGCATTATAACGCCGTTCTGTAGAATAATAACCATAGCTTTTATGCAGAACGTGTATTGATACAGCGGCTTACATTTTTCAATGAAGTTTTTCTACCACCCTCCCACCTCCTCCCTTTTCACTTTCAGCGGAATATTCTCTAACATTTACGGCCCGAACAAATCTCGACATTCGGGAATTTACGCTATATGCATGTACTATATATGCTATGCAAATGCATGCATACAGGGCCTAACAAAAATCTTCTCAGAAGCGCCAAAAATAGGACAGAAATTTCAAAATTGAAGAAAAAGTGGTTGTTGACAATTTGTCTCTCGTTCAAACGCCTATCAACATAACGCATATCACACACAATACTCACCCAAAACCAGCGAGAAGATCATCAACAAAAGAAAATGTCTGAAAAACATGGCGGAATTTATGGAAGAACTTTGTTGTATTCCATCCAGATCGAGTTCTCTGGAGATTAGAAATGACTACCCCCACACGGAGATCGCGGTTCTGCTGTTTTCTACAATCAATCTGTTTCGTCTTTGTTTTGACGCAAAGATGTTGACTTCGGCCAAACATTGTAATGTCGCCCTTTTCATGCCGCAATTCAAAACATAAACACGTGATAACTCACGAGATAAACACGCGATAATTCACGAGACTATGGATCACGATAACGGAAGGCAGTTCCCGATGTTTACACTTCGCTAGCGTTTGAAGATAGTGCGGGAAAGAATATCACGCGGGATATTAATTAGTCTTCCATATACACGCGGTTAGCTAATAGTAATGTCAATCGTTGGGTGTGTTGATTTCAGGAATGATTCAGTAAATGACGAACAGTGACCCATTAAGCTATCATATATAAACACAGTAAATGTTGCGAAATACGACACCGGGTAAGAAATGAATTCCCGAGACGTATCCACGACGGTAGAAAATCATATGAAGAAGTAGATTTATTTGTAAAGTGTGAAAACATTATTCCAAGTTCTCTTTCTTTGTCTCTTAACTTTGTTGTTGTTTAATTTAATCGATTAGTAAACTCTTCGGTCACGCAGTCACCTTAAAGTAGCATAATCTATATCTTTTGAATTTATTACACTGTGATTTCTTTAAGCAAATCAAATATATTAACGGTAAAAAATGTGAACCACGAAATCTGCCCGGTCAAAATGTAAACAACAAGCGAGAAATAAGCCTAAAAAGACAACGTGTTTATAACGTAGCAGTTCTATAAATGGAAAGGGGATTGAACGTCATAAACACGTGATCTCCTTATATGGAAGTAGAATTCAAAATCACGCTTGAAATGTTTGTAGTAAATAGCTTATATTCGACGTATTTCTGAACTGTAAATGCAAACACATATCACATGCATATACTTATGATATGTTGGTAAGTACGTATACTATTGTTTTCAAAGAGAAAAAGGCCATGTGTATACATCGCAAAACAATAATACAGTACTGCGCATGCCTACATCTCAGGCAACTTTGTTGTTTATCATAGGTTGGTAATATCAATAAATAATTAGAAACAAGTGCTTTGTTATTTTGTATCTTTTTGCTTTTAATGTTGTAATTACGTACGAAAGCATAACTTTATTAGATGTGTTATATATAGAAAAAAAATCTGAAAGATTTAATTTTTCGTAAAGATACAGATTATGCTACTTTAAGCTTGCATTTTCTTAAATTCAATAGAGCAATGGTTTTGGACAAATGATACACCTGCTCGTACGACTCATAATTTTGCAATAGATTTCATTTCTTTGTTTTCTGGATCCTCATGAAATACATATCATATTTTATCTAGGATTTCAAAAAGACACAATATACAACAGAAAAGAACTCCGACATAAGAGAAAAAAACCCACAGTGAGATGATAAAAATCTGTAATAATCAGTAGATTAATTAATTTTTTTATTGCTGTTCATGGAATGTTTCACGGAATGAATATTAACTAAATCCGCCACTATTATTGTCACAGTAACAGCCCCTCGACTGATACAGAGGTTTTCCAGAGGATATCATCACACTCCTCTTCCGCGAAAACGATCACCGGACAGAACAAGCCCGCTCATGTCGCCAGGGAGGAATGAAAGCGCTCAATGACACTCGCACCTTTGTTTGATTCGTCAGGTTCCAGAATTGTTTTCAAATCTCAGCCCGCGTGACCCAGCATGAGTTGCCGCTGGTCGATAGATACCCGGATGTAGGTGTACAGTCGGTTCGTCTCCCTCTTGATGACGTTGTACTTTAGGGTGCTTAATCCGTCCTGATGGCTATGTTTCTTCTCAGATCTGATCAGAGCAAATCTACCAAAAATTTAATGTAATTTTAATTCACATAACAAGCAGTACTTTGGTATAAAAATTGGGTTGTGGGGAACAATAGCCAGGTTTAATTTTAGTGTTACTGCATGGGAAAGTGCTTAAATTGGATTTTTGCATTGTACGTGGGTGGGCGTAGGGATGTTGCCTTGATCTTGTTGTATATACATTAGTGCCTTTAGAGATTTACCGTATGGGAAAGTCCCTTAAATGTAATCTTACATGACACATATTGGTGTAGAGTAAAACAGGAATAATCAATAATGACCTGATTTTAAATCGGGACTCGGGACGGTAAAACAGAAACCTGATAGTCTGAATTTGTTTGAGACTCTATTATTCTTTTTCTGACTGAAAAACGGTAAGGTACATTTTGTAAGACATTGATTAACCCCACAACTCCTGTAAAGAACATAAATTATAAGAGTTGCGCAAATGGGCCCCTGAAGTGGGATCAGATGCTAAGGAGGAGTAAGCACTCCCTGTCAACTGTTCACATCCGCCACGAGAGCCCATCATCTTGATCAGGTAAACAGAATAATCCATGTAGACAAATCAGTGTATGAAAAACGGCCTAACAATNTATCTTGATCAGGTAAACAGAATAATCCGTGTAAACAAATCAGTGTATGAAACACGGCCTAACAATAGGCATGAAACAAGTTGGACAGCATTTGACCCTATGGCAGGTTGTATTGGCAAACTGGATCGTTATAACGACCTTAGAGATTTCACCTGCTCATACCCATGTACCGTTAACTTGTTTATCAGTAGCCTTGGAGTAAGTAACGACAAGCACCTGTTGGGATTGCCCTCGTCCCGGCGGTGAGACAACATTTTGTACCGGGCCACGTCTCCCGTGTAGCGGCTGATTGTCATGTTGTGGAACTTTATCCTACAGATATACAATCATTCCAACCAAAATGTATAATTCTACAATCAATATCTATTTTAGAAGAAACTGAAATATTTATCATTTAATTTTATTTCACGTGATCACCTAGCGCCGATTCTCATTGGTTAAAACACCTTTTAAGAATTGAGGTGATTTTTCGATCACGTACCTGAACAACAAGTAAAGTCTAATGGACATTGTTTTGTTGTTGTAATATAAAATTAAATTATCAGAAATAAATCTTATATTTTTTTCGGGTGATATGCAGGTTATCACCGAGATTTTAGACGGCTAAACTTTTCATCAATGCGCTTCGCGCATTGATGAGTTTTACCGTCTAAAATTCGGTGATACCTGCATCACCCGAAAAAATATAAGATTCATTTCTTATATAAAAACAACAAATACATTTCCATCACGAGATTATTTGTATCATATCACGTGCTGAGTGCCTGATTTTTGCAGACATTAACAGACATTTTATATACAGACTGATTGACAGACATTCATATACAGACTGATTGAACATACATTTATATACAGACTGATTGACAGACATTCATATACAGACTGATTGACGACAGATGTTAGACACAGACTGACAATATCTTCACAATGAAATAAGCATCATTCTTAATCTAATCACCATTTATAAATACTTCACACATAGTCAATATGGTAAACTGTTCCTCTTGACCTTTGACCTCACCTGTTGTACATGTCGTCGTCCTCCCCGCCCCAGCCAAAGAAACGATTGGAGTAACCATTCACCATCAACATCTGTTCACGTGTCATGGCCGACACGCCCCCAAATATCGTCACGTACGGCAGTCTGTAAACGGAAACGTACACTGACAGTGCCGTAAAAGTATGTAAGTAAGACTGAGATAAATGTCAGACAGATGAAACTGATCTCAGACAATCGAGAATGATCGGAGAGGCGAGACTGATTTCTAACTGGCGAGACAGATCCAAGAAAGACGTGATATATCTCAGATAGGCAAGATAGATCTCAAACAGATCTCAGACAGGCGAGATATCGAGACTAATCTCAGTCGATTAAGCGAGATAAACCTCAAATCGGCGAGACTGATGTTTATGTTGTAGTCAGTATTTTACCTGTAGTTCATTTTGTCACTGGCTACAGACATGTGTCTAGGTACTAGTCAGTTGTATATTAACCTATAGTTCATCTTGTCTACGGCCTACGCGACATGTGTCTTAGGCTTGTAGTCAGTGTAATTATACCTATAGTTCATCTGTCTACGACAACAGACATGTGCTCTAGTTACTAGTCAGTGTATTATACCTATAGTTCTATCTTGTCTACGGCTACAGACATGTGGTCTAGGGTACTAGTCAGTGTATATACTATAGTTCATCTTTTCTACGGCTACAGACATGTGTCTAGGTACTAGTCAGTGTATATACCTATAGTTCATCTTGTCTACGGCTACAGACATGTGTCTAGCTGTAGTCAGATGTATATACCTATAGTCCATCTTGTCTACGGCTACAGACATGTGTCTAGGTACTAGTCAGTGTATATACCTATAGTTCATCTTGTTTACAGCTACAGCAGACATGTGTCTAGGTACTAGACAGTATACACACCTATAGTTCATCTTGTCTACAGCTACAGACATGTGTCTAGTACTATCAGTATACACACCTACAGTTCATCTTGTCTACGGCTACAGGCATGTGTCTAGGTACTAGTCAGTGTATATACCTATAGTTCATCTTGTCTACGGTTACATGTCTAGGTACTAGTCAGGTGTATATACTATACTTCTCTTGTCTACGGCTTACAGACATGTGTTCTAGGTACTAGTCAGTGTATATTACCTATGAGTTCATCTTGTCTACGGCTACAGACATTGTGTCTAGGTACTTAGTCAGTGTATATACCTATAATTCATCTTGTCTACAGCTTTCAGAACATGTGTTAGGCTGT
Organism: Ostrea lurida; assembly: GCA_903981925.1. Lineage (NCBI taxonomy): Eukaryota > Metazoa > Mollusca > Bivalvia > Ostreida > Ostreidae > Ostrea > Ostrea lurida. Next base: position 7,955 of record CAJDSM010000876.1, on the reverse strand, counting down.
AGTCAGTATACACACCTTAGTTTCATCTTGTCTACGGCTACAGACATGCTGTCTAGGTACTAGTCAGTATACAACCTATAGTTTCATCTTGTCTACGGCTACAGACATGTGTCTAGGTACTAGTCCAGGTATATACCTATAGCTCATCTTGTCTACGGCTACAGACATGTGGTCTAGGCTACTAGTTCAGTGTATATACCTATAGCTCATCTTGTATACGGTACAACAATGTGTCTACGGTACTATTAGCAGTGTATATACCTATAGTTTCATCTTGTCTACGGCTACAGACATGTGTCTAGGTACTAGTCAGTGTAATTACCTGTAGTTCATCTTGTCTATGGCTACAGACATGTGTCTAGGTACTAGTCAGTGTATATACCTATAGTTTCATCTTGTCTACGGCTACAGACATGTGTCTAGGTTACTGTCAGTGTATATACCTATAGCTCATCTTGTATACGGCTACAGACCATGTGTCTATGGTACTAGTCAGTGTATACTACCTACTAGTTCATCTTGCTATGCTACAGACATGTGTCTAGGTACTTAGTCAGTGTATATATACCTATAGCTCATTGTTGTCTACGGCTACAGACATGTGTCTAGGTACTAGTCAGTGTATATACCTATACTTCATTCTTGTCTACGGCTTACAGACATGTGTCTAGGTACTAGTCAGTGTATATACCTATATGTTCATCTTGTCTATGCCTACAGACATGTGTCTAGTACTAGTCAGTGTATATACCTATACTTCATCTTGTCTACGGCTACAGACATGTGTCTAGGTACTAGTCAGTGTATATACCTATAGTTCATCTTGTCTACGGCTACAGACATGTGTCTAGGTACTAGTCAGTGTATATACCTATAGTTCATCTTGTCTACGGTACAGACATGTGTCTAGGCGTAGTCAGTGTATATAACCTATAGTTCATCTTTCACGGCTACAAGACATGTGTTCTAGGCTTAGTCAGTGTATATACCTATAGTTCATCTTGTCTACGGCTACAGACATGTTGCTAGGTACTAGTCCAGTGTTATATACCTATAGTAATCTTGTCTACGGTTACAGACATGGTTACTAGGTACTAGACAGTAGTACACACGTATTAGTTCATTTTTCTCACAGCTTACAGACATGTGTCTAGGCTGTTCCGACAGGAATACATGTTGTGGTCATTTCGGTATCAGGTCGACATCGTGGAACACGTAACATTGATAACTGTGGACTTTGTTGGCCTCCAGGAAGCCCACATTCAACAGTAAGGCTCGGTTTTAAACGGGATTGTTCTCCTCCTGCAAAAAAACTCTCGTGTATAAAGACACTGTACGAATAAATGTGTTTAACATTCCCATTGCTGTTGAATTAATTTTCTTTTTAATATTGATTGCCAACCTTATCATTCATTACAAATTCTGATTATAAATTCGGTTTTCTTTTTTTACTTTTGACCAAAGAACCCCGGCAAAGAACCCCGTTCGACTGAACTCTACATTTTTAGTTTGATAACCCCGTGAATGAACTGTACACTAAATTCATTAGCTGTACCTTGTTATTCAATGATCAGAATTAGGAATCACCTGAACAGGGATAAGTACTGTAAAGGACTTTAATTTCGCGGGGCTAAAATTTCGCTATTTTTATCTTTAAGCATTTCGCGATGGTTTAAATTCGCGGATAGTAAATATTTTAAGCTAGAATAATATACCTAAATACATTGAACAGCACTTAGCGTTGATTCTATTTTCGCGATAGTTGACATAATCGCGAAATATAGCGATATATGAAAACCCATCGCGAATATTTCCCCTTACAGTACTATGATCATTACAAATGAAATCTGAAATGGATGAAAATTGGAGGGCACGTACACAATTGAAATCGTTACTTTATTGTGGGTTTTGTTTTAATTCATTTTAAACTGGATCCCATGATCTACGAATCCGAGTCGACACGATAACCTATTGAGCTACTAGTTAAGCAATCGATTCCTAAAACGAATATTACAGCATATTGTATATTATAATAAATATTGCATGTAGTTGAGGGTAACAGTGAAAATTTTCACCCCGAAAAACATTGTCAACCGAGGGCGTCTAGCCGAGGTTGACAATGATTTTTACGAGGGGTGAAAATTATCCAACTGTTACCCTCAACTACATGCAATATTTTATTTGTTATCTGAATGTTATAAAAATAAACAAACCGTTTTCGTCTGTTGACTTGATCACTGTCATGCGATGGTCGTACAATCCATGCTGGTAATCACGTTATCACAAAACGCTCAAACGACGTCATCTACAATCTACGGCGAACGTACGCGCTATAAATTTGACGCATGTAAACAATTTTTCAGATTGTTACCCGTCGTCAAGTAATGTTTCCGTGCTAGATACTATCACCCTGGAGGGTGTTTTTTCTATTCTCAGAGGAAAACAGTATGTTTTGTCAACTGTTCCCTGTCCAATCAGATTCGAGAATTTTACATGAAAGTATTAACAATGTATAAGCTACTCCATGCCACTCCACCCTACACATCAAAATACCCCCATTGTATATTCATACTCTAGACTAGTCTAGCTCCGCTGGGTCATCACGCTGAACACATAGTCTAGCTCCGCTAGGTCATTACATGTGACAATTCTAGCTTCCACTTAAGGTCATTAACACGTGACAATAGAGTCTAGCTCCGCTAGAAGGTCTTACATGTGACATTGTTTAGTCTAGCTCCGCTGGAAGTTATACACGTGACAATTAATCTGAAGTTCTGGAGACCAATTTTAAAGAATCTGTGGTATTAAGACGACGAATCTGCCCACACAACTTACAGATACAAAATCAATATTTTTTTCGCAAATGAGATTTTTGTTGAAATTCATGAAATATACATGCTGTATACACTTAGTATTCAATAATACAATACCAGAATCCAGGCTGACATACAATAAATTTCTATTAATCCAATGCCTTGCCCACTAAAACTGACTCTTCAGAGCGCCCGTTAGGCACTGATTTTGAAAGTTGGGGGGGGGGGGAAACTTAAAAAAAAAATCACGGAAAGTGGGCGGAGGGGGGGGCAAAAACCATACTTTTTGCCCCCCCCTTCCCCACTTTTGAAAGGGGGGGGGGGGCAGTTGGCCACCCTGGTTCTTCTGGACAGACAGTATTTATCGTATTTCATACCCATTGAGTATAAACAGTCTGAAATTGCATGCCCACTGATAATTTAGCGTGTATACCAAGAAACAGAAAGAACCCCCCCCCGCCCCCCCCCCCCCCCCCCCCCCCCCCCCGAAGAATTATGTTACTGGGACAAAGGGAAAAAATCCTGTAACCTTGATAATCAATTTGGAAGCTGTGGGGAATATTCTGATTTGTTACAACCTATACAACATTGATATTTAATGGGATATACGTGTAGTGCTATAAGGTAGAGATGAATATAATCTAATCAGTAAATCGTCCGCCAATAACAGAGGTTATTTATAAAACCTTCATAATGTGTTGTTAATTGCCACGCATAAATGTAACGAGTCCGAATGGCTCGTACAGGTGTACTTCCAGTTATTGCGCTGGGAAATTCATGTCACTTACATATACATTGATATTTAAGTATTAAAATCAGTTTGCAAAATGAATGCCAATATATATCTTATTTTTACCAATCCCGTTGCCGAATCATCAAAACAACACCCTTACATCCAACATTTTATATACCTTTTTTTACTCTGCAAACAAAACCTACCTTTCAAATCCACGGGTTTTTTTTTGGGGGGGGGGTGGGGAAGAGTGATGACATGTATGTAAATTAAACGTTGAGTTACCTAAGAAAGTACCTCCAGCTTACCGATAGTTTGACTATTTGTATGTACAAAAATTCTTGAGAAAAGAATAAGGGAAAATTGAAAAATACTATAAATAAAATGACAAATAAAAATCACATTAAAAGAAATTAATTTCTCTATAATATAAAGATATATATGGAACAACCAAACTTATCTCCATTTTGAACTGGAATATTACCGCAGTACACCGCAGAATGAATGCTGGCCTCTAGCTAGAGTAGACCAACAGACTGCCCCAATATCTCATTTATCTGGATTATATTAATTAGTGTCAGATTAATTACATGAGAGTCCGTGTGCGCTCTATCTGAAGAGTTAATTGCAGGAGGAATAAACCAAAGTCTTTGAAGCCCAGTTCATAGAAGTAAACTTATATAGCCCATCTGGATCAAATCTAATACAATTAAAAACTCTAAAACTTTATTCATCCATAATGTTAAGATAATTCACCCTCATGTTATACATGTTATTAGAACATTTTAATTACACCAACCTTACCACGATCAATCACAAAAATTTCCGCTAATTCTAGTGTTGCCTCATCAGCAGTGCGTTGGATGTTGTTCAATAGAATTTCAGGTGAATGTCCGATCCCGGAAAGGTATAATCAGCGCCACCTTGTGGCGAGGATTTTACAGTAGAGGGTGATAGCGGGCCGCCATTTTTGTAACATCGGGGGTAGTTGTCTTCTATGGTCTTCCATGCGGGGACATATGCTCTCCACTTCCGCGATACCCACTGACCAAATCATTGTAGCTCATGTGAACAAACAAAGAGAAGGTATCATTTAATTCATTTGAAGCAGTAGATTTTGACTGATCACTTTCCATGCCCATTTTACACCCCAGTGGGAGTTGTTAAGTAAATCTAATTTATTAATCATGCCAATTGAAATTTATCACCAAAACGCTGTACATTATTGACGCATCAATTTCATACACACAAATAAGCGTGATCCTTGTTCCGCTTAGATCGTGAACCTAGTAAGGCACCTAAGTAAAAGGGATATGAACTTGTTTGACCAATTTTGGCCGCGGTTGCACGAGTGCAAAACCGGCTTTATAAAAATGGTGAATGGGCGGCGGGCGCGGCAACATAATTTCGTGTAACAACTTTACTCAGTAATTATTTATCGTAGCCTCATGAATATTTAAAGATTATCATTCAGCGGGTGGTCCCATATCGTTGGGATCTAATTTCAGACCTGTCCGACATCTACTTCCTTGTTTACGACTTAGAATTTATCCAGTGTTATCTTATTAGTGCAAAATTCTTTCGTAACACTTCTTACGGCAACAATTAATTATCGTAAGCCTCATGACCTTTTGAATCTGTTCTCATCAGCGGGTAGTCCCATATCGTGGGGGATCCGATTTCAGACCTGTCAAGACATCTACTTTCCTGCTTTACCGACTTGAATATTTTCCAGTGTTATTCTTAAATTAGTGCGAATTTTCATAACCTCTTTACTCAGCAATCAATATCGTAGCCTCATGATCTTTGATTCCCTCAATTCAGCGGGGGTCCCCATTATCGTGGGATCCGATTTCAAGACCTGTCCGACACCTACTTCCTGTTACCGAATATTTTCAGCATTATTATTCATATTTCACAGCAACCCGGCCATTTATGTCTTTGACGCATTTTTTGCGTATGAATTTCAGCCACAAGAATGGTGAAAGCATGGCAACTGCCCTAAACACGACATGCTTGAACTATTTATTTTCAGAGATTCTTTTTAGACTTGTTTGTGAAAAACGAAAAAAAAAAAAAAAAGAAAAGAAATTTTCTTTTATTTGCCTAACCTCCCATTACTACAAAACGTACAAGTATTTGTATTGAAAAGGTTTATGGCAAAATGTATAACTTAGATGAAGACAATGAAAAACAAAATTCCTATTCAGTGTACTATATTATTTTATGTTTGATGAAAAAACATGGAAGAAAAAAAAAACATCACAAAAGTCTTCTTTTTTATCCATATCAGGCACGGAAAACCCACTGGATATCCTGTAATTTTGAGAAGCATATGTGAACAAATAATATTCAAACCAAAAAATTGGAATAAAGAAATTAAAAAGGAACACATGCTAATTTTTCCAAAAACCTGTAATAAAATATATCCTTTTAACAGGAGTTACCCCTTTGAATCTAATATTATAATAAAATTCCCTAGTTATCCTATGCATTCATTCTGGGACATTTTTTGGAAATAACAGGAGGAGTTTACATTTATAATTACTAAAAATACTGTCAATTGTTTATTTTTCAGAATAAAGCTTGGGACTTGCTCCCTCAAAAAAAAATTGTCTCTTGATGGGATTTGAACCCGGCCCCCTTGACACAATAGTCCAGTGCTCTACCGAGTCGAGTCTAAATCTACTTACCAAGAAGTAATAGGAAGCTCCCGGGGGGTCCCTCTTTCCCTAAAATGGCTATACCACAGACGTGCCCGCTGGAATGGGTCGGCTTTTTTGACAAATGGGTGCAATTTTTCATCGATCTAATTATATCAATGGTAGACAATTTGACCATTATTACATCAATGGGTGCTAAATTTTATCCGCTGTACTTGAATCCCTCGATAAAAAATGTTGTAGTCATAGAAATATTTGACATCTCCCCCACAATAAACGTACATCACGGGTATTACAATAACAATATGCACTTACTTGCACGCATGGGCAGCAACTATACATGAACAGGTCAACTATTTTTGAAATATATGATTGGGTCAGAATTTTGAACGAAATATATGAATGGGCCATGGTTCAAAAATATTGAATATATGTGAATATATGAATGGCGGGGTGTTTTGAAAAATTCTCGTCGGACGTCTTGTACCCAAAAGTAAGGTTGAGATCCCCCCCCCCCCCCCCCCCCCGGGAGGAAGCTAGGCCTTTTCTCGCACTACCACACACCATTTGTAAGTACAGTACACCCATTTCAAACTCCTGCAATATTATTTTAAAATCTGAGTCTATATAATTTTTTTTTATTAAAAATGTGTACGCTGAGCATACGAGATGGTCACACAGAAATACGATTTGACGGACCGCAATCAGATTTGACAGGCGAGTTGACCCATATAACTGACTATTCATTCGTCAGTGCACCTTTTCAAACTATCAAGTTCTATTTGGTTGCTGTTCAATGTTGATACACGGCACCGCCTTTCGACCATCGAACGGTCGACTAATTTACATGACTTCTTCTCAATAACAAAATAAGAGCGAAGTTAAATCGTGATCAAACGCTAACTAAATCCAAAAAACATATACAAAATCGATGAAAGGGTAACACCAGACAACTCGACAAAAGCGAAGTAGATCATGGTGCCATGGCAGCATAAGCATCCTCTAGCTGCATCGGTACACACCCGCCGTGAGCCCTTAGTCGAAACTAAAGTAAACGGGATTACCCGCTATCAAATCTAGTAGGAAAATGACAGATCTAACAAGGGTATGATACAAAATCAGTCAACATATCTCTAATCTATATACTTTTATTTATTTCCACACACCAAATTGATCGCGGTCCTATCTTTTTCTTTCTCGTTAAATAAAACGTTAAAGACCGAAAGATAGTAAGGACTCGCGTTTGAAGCGGGAAATACATCAACCAAGTTACAATATGGACAACGTTTCGTTCTGCCGCCAAGTAACATGTAGCGACGTGACGAGTGATCAAAAAACAGGATTTCGCTCCATTCTGATCTACATCATTACATTTAGTCCATTGATTGATGACAGAATAACAT